>JAVLUZ010000392.1:6892-122836 GCA_036768485.1 Mermis nigrescens
TTTATTAATTAATTAAGCTTATGGATAGTTTAAATAAGCTAAAAAACTCTGTGCAAAAGGTACTTTTCCTTCAAAATAATATTAATATATTTTAATTTATATTACAATTCTGTGTGCTCAGTATTATACAATATAATATCATGTGATGAATACTGTATTCACTCGATATCTAGCATTATCTTCGGGAGACATGATATGCAATAAAATAGAAAATATGAATGATTAAGTGTAATGCCTGAGCTTCACTTGAAATTCTGTTTTTCGACCAACTTGTTAAAGTACTTACTTCATTGATAATGCAGGCAATATCTTAAATGGTTTAATTTAGTTGTTAGTCTTACCCTTGCTGAAATTCTATCTGCTTTAAGAACTTTTACCAATTTTTATTAATTAATTAAGCTTATGGATAGTTTAAATAAGCCAAAACTCAGTGCAAAAGGTACTAAAAATATTAATATTTTAATTTATATTACAATTCTATGTGCTTAGTATTGCTTACAATATAATATCATGCGTTGAATACGTATTCACTCGATGTCTAGCATATTCAAAAGACATAGTATACTTGCACTAAAATAGAAAATATGATTGATTAAGTGTAATGCCTGAGCTTCACATGAAATTCTGTCTTCGACCAACTTGTAAAAGTACTTGACTGTCACGTGATAATGCGAACTTAAAATCTTAAATTGTTCACATTAGTTCTCAGTCCTAACCTTTTACGGAAACCTACATGTCATTGCTTAAACTACTTTGATAATTTTTAATTACCTACTCGAATTGCGGCTTTTCTGTGTATATGTGTTATTTCTAGTTACTTTTTTATTTTAAGTATATAAGCGGCTAAAAAACGTATTAGAACTTAATTGAAAAACTTAAAAATGAAATAAAAATCAAGGGAACAAAAAAATAATAAAAATGAAGAGGCCTCAAAAAGTTATTTTTTGCATTTGAACCTTCTGTTTATTTTTAAGTTTATATTTATATATGTGCATGTGCTTTACGATTTTACTTTTTTCATTTATAGTTTTACTATTTTTTAAATATTATTCATTTACATTTAAAATATTCTTTTAATTATGATTGATCAGGATACTGCGCCTTTATCATGCACCTGCCTGGCTTGTTGCCTCGTCCTCACTGATAATTATTTGCTAATCGGTCAGGAAACTACGGCCATTGGATTCATACGGACTTTAGCGTTGTCCAGATTAGTAGCCTTAACCGAATTCAGAATAATTCGAAAATTCAATTGTCTGATAATGGTACACGTTGATAATGTTTGTTTTTTTGTACATAAAAAATTAGAATTATTCTTAAAAACGTAAAATCGAAAACTTTTTTTCTAAACCCATTCGAATAAATTTTGTAAATTGTATGAAATTAGTTTTTGCTTTCTTTGTATTAATTCTTATTTTTGGAGCGTATTTACGCTAGGTATATTTTACGTATTTAGACCGTTGAGTCTTCCAACAGCAGTCAAAATGACGAGTGTTGGCTACTTTGTTTCGTTCACGTGACCGAGTTGGACAATTTCTTAGCCGTTCTTGAGGTCGGCCAAGAATTTACCTCCTTTTTTGTTTTCCTAATGATAAGTTTTCTAAATTCCCTTTAATTTTCCCTATTATTCTTTTTTAGGTACCAAAAGTTTACATATTATTTCATGTTTTTGTCCGTTTGTTTTTCAAATGCTTCTAGTTTATTCCGTAATTGAGCATTTTTATATTTATAAATGAATCTTGTTTTCCTCGTTTATCACAAAAAAAAAAAAAAAAAAAGCATGTCAGTTAATTTGTTGGCCTGCCTCATTCGTGTGCGGATGCGAAATTCTGGGGGTCCGATGCATACATGTAACGGCTCAAAATCCAAAGCGGGGCTCCCCGGCTATTATCAGAAGGGTGGGGTTACATGCAGTGATCGACCGGGAGTGCCGGCCCCGACCGGGCCCGGCCGGTCAGTAGAGCCCGGGCCCGGCTGAAAACCACCGGGCTTCAACCGGGCCTCAAATAATTATCGTTAATATTTTAGACGTTTACTATTTCAGCTGTTGTCCGAATTTCTTATGAATTTGCTAGCCTGTGATTCTATTTAAATCCAATTGCCTTTTTTCTGCCCACCTGCTCATTATCATATACTTGTCAACTTCATATGTGCATTCATCATTTTTACCGTTTTCATGTAGAATTTACGGTCTTTTAATTGACAAACAGTTCGGAAATCATAAGAGGCGCAAGCACCAAACAATTTAGTAATCTTTTACTGTCCTTAAGATTTTGTAGCCTGTGAATGCTAATATTCTGTGATATTTTGCCTGATTTAGGCTATTAAACGCAATGCTGAAGCTTTACAAAAAGAAAGAACAATAACCAGCAGCGCCATGCGCCGGGAAATTTTGACTTTTTAGCTCTTTAAACACAATTTTATACCGCTTAAATCATACAGAACAGACAAATTAATTTCGGCGAACCCTTTCCTTTTCGTCCTCCCAAAAATCTCGCTGCACATTACAACGAGATTTTACGGCGGGGGCTGCGGTAACGCGCTCAATCGCCCTCTAGAAAATTTCATAAAAAAGCACTTCAATGTTGAATATTATCGCTAAAATTTTCGCAAAAATCGGCCAAATCTTGGTTCTAAATGAAGCCCAAAACACTTAAATTTGATGAAGTCCTACATTGTACAAGATTTCTGAGCTGAATAGCGCTTTTCGACCTCTGCTAAGTATAAAGCGCAGCAAAGGGTGCTGAAAGACAAACAAAGCAAGAATAGACAAACTGGTACACAATCATTGTCGCACATTTACTGTTATGCTCAACAAGCATGCGCAGTTTCATTCAACGAACAAATAGAGCAATAAATCACTAAAGTGATGTGAATTGATCGATTATTTTAGCTAATTTAAGCTTTTGAACTCATTGGATCTATATAACAATAAATATAATGAGATCACTCGGCGCGAAGCGCTGGAAAATTTTTGACGTTTTTGCCTTTTTGAACTCAATTTTCTGGACACAATTATTACACTCGAAAAATCAACGAAATTTCTGAAAAATTTCGGGGGGGCATGTGCCCCCAATGCCCCTAGCTACGCATATGGCTTCAATACGTGTCCTATCCTATAGGTACACTACACAATTTCAATTGACGTCAATGTACGCTATAGGTTTGAGTTCTAAAATCTAAACAGCATATCCTATCCGACCATATCATAGTCGCTGTTACATATGTCTGAATGCATGAATTTAATGCTCAATTTCCTTCTAAACATCTAAATGAAACCTTGTGCTTTTTCAAACCGTGTTTAGTTGTTTGTGCATTTTAATAATGGAATTGCGCTGCTAGTTGTATTAAAAACTTGTTCTTACTTGAATATGCTACCAAAATCGCTTGTAACTACTTAATTTATTTTTAGAAAGATTGAATAATTAACAGAGCTTAGAATTCAAAAAATCTTCTTGATACAGCAGTAAGCCTTGCGTTTGACAAATAACAAATGTAAAATCGGTCTAAATATGTATCTTATGCATAACATTATATTGGAAGCAAGGCATGTTGTTACTATATAAGCCGGGCCCGGTACCAAGCCCGACAGCAAAGTCGGACCCGGCCGGGCTCCAGTATTTTTGAGCCCGGTCGATCACTGGTTACATGACCTCACTAATTTTTGGCCAAAACCGGCCAAAATGCACCTAACGCGCCCGGCCACAATATTTTGATTTTTTACGAGGTGCCTAAATTTTTCTGGCTCCGCGGGTGGTCTGGGGCAACGACCGGACTCCGAGTGGGATCCCCGTGCAACATGCATCGTCCGATGGGGTAAAATTGCAATTCCGGCGTCCAGTATTTTGAGGTGTTTTAGCCGACTTCCCAGACCCCTGCGCCTGCGTGTGGTCTGCCTTATTTCGCTAATTTTATTTCCTGTGGATTTGTGGATAGCGCTTGCAATCTAATCAAGTGTGAACTAATTAAAATCTGGTCAGTGCCAACCATACTTGCAGTAGGGGAATGGATATCCCCACCCAAAGTTGGTCATCTTCCCTTACCCCTACCCAGAGCCTGAAAATTTCTGACCTCCGCTCCCTCTCCCGATTTTTATAGAAGAATTGAATTTTTAAGCAGTTTTAGAAGTTTTTTTGACTAAAATCAGCGGTCACTCGCCTGAAAATGGCTGTGATCCTGCCCAAAATTTGGAGCCTTTACGTTTATGGTGTGAAACTTATCGAGGTACAAGAGTAAGCAAATTGATTGCTTAGGTACATTAAATAATAGTTTAAAAATTCTGTAGGTATCATAATTAAGTTATATTGATAAAGTTATTTTCGCGCGCTGAATCGGAGCAAAAAAGCGGTAGTTTGAGTCCAACCATAGTTTTACGTGTTGTGTAAACAAGAATTATTTGTTTGACTGTAGTTGAACGGAACAGACAATCTGAGCACATGATTTTTTAATTTTTAAGAAGCTAGTGGATAATTTCACGTTCGAAGAATTGGCGGACGATTGCCCGCAATCACCTTTCGCAGGGGAATGTTACTCACATTGGATGGTGACTAAGAGTGACTAGGCACGCGAATTACATACATTTTTTACATCTAACTCGCCTTTGTAAACTTTGCTTCACTTTCTCGCAACTACAGTACTTTCGATGTGCCTATGCTTGATTATTTATCGATTTATTTTATCTTACCGGTTTTGCATTCCACTCATTATTGTATTTTGTAAACAAGCAGTCTAAAGCCAATATAATGACGAGTGTAAAGTGACACGAGTGCGCTTTGAGCTTCGGCGTTTCCGAGGTTACTTCACATTTTGATATAAGCATATATTTCGTTTCTGAATCGCATTTTGTCGCTATATGTTTCATAATTAAATTTCAGTTGGTTAGCACTTTTCGAATTAGTGTAAACAGGTCGAGTCTAAATTTGTTAACTAAAGCGGATTAAGGACTAGCCTGTTCTGGCTAGCCATCTTAATTACCAGCGTTTTATCTTCCTCCGCTGTTTAAGGAACGAAAAATATGTATTTGCTGAATATTCTATCAGAAACCATGTAGGTTGTTTGGCGCTAAATTTCTCACGCGCGATTATGACGCGTTAGCTTATGCTTTGTAAAAATTACGTGTAGCTTGCGGCCTTATTGAAGCTTTCTGTGAAGCCCGTTGCATTATCGTGCATGAATGATATCTGAAATAGGGGGGTCGGGAGCAGACATGCACCTGGAAGGGGGTTGGGGGTCTAAACCTCCTCAAATGGAAAAAATTGGAACTTTTTCTGTGGTAAATGTAGCAAAATGAAGGCCGAGATTGGATTAATATTGAAAATTTTCTTTAAATGTGCCTTAAACTGATAAGAAACTGTGTAATAACGTAGTTTTAACACTCCTCAGCGCTTATACCAGTTTTTGAGGTAATTTTGGCCCAAAAGGGCTCAATTCTGACCCTTCCAGACCGGGTGACTCTCCCAGATCGGACATGCTGTGCATCTATGGTCGGGAGGGTGGAAAATCGCGGGAAAAGTCAAAAATTTAACTCTGGGGTCTGCGAGGGTATTTTAAATTTTGGGACCCACCCATAAATGATTGGAAGGGGAATTCGGGGCATAAAGGTTTTCACACCTCCAGAAAAGTTTTTGCCCCGAAGCATTCGCATTTTTTTCAACAATTTTTAGAAAGTTGCTGTTTTAAGCGTTTTATCTGTTTGCTCAAAACTGTGTAATTCTTGGCGCTTCGCGCCATTTACGCATTTGTTGACTCTATTTTGTTCATTTTTTCGATATTTTTGTACGCTTTCAAGTTCTAGAATGATAGAGCATCGTCAAAAGGCTTAAATGATGTATTTTTACGCGTATCCACCGTTTTTTGAGCCCTAAAAGACCAGAAAAAATTTTGTTTCAACTTCCAGAATTCCCATGCTGTGCGTGTCTGGGCCCACCCACCCCCTTCCGCGTCCATATGCTTGTTTATATAGAATGAATGCCCAGTTCGTGTCCAGCGTTCTGTTATTTGTAACCCAAGTTCTAAACATTCTTCTATAAAATTTGTAGTCTGACTTCTTAACTTGATGTATGCTGCTTACTACCCCGTAACAAGGATTCTCAAATTATTGCCCTCTTACACATTACAGAGTACACATGACCAAATTTTATTGCTAGATACCTACATTATCATCTTGATTACTCTTGCAATATACATACATGTCCAGCTATTTCATGCTTATTCCTAACTTTTTCTGTTTTCTTTAGCGTTTTCTGTTTTTTTCATTACCTACTTTCCTAAATACGCAGACGATAGAAAAGGCAGCAGGTTTTGATGTCATTTATCAGATTAAAAAGTACGTTCTGCTGTTTGTGTATTCGTTCAGTTTTTTTGTATTATATCTACCAATATTGAATGCTATATGATTGCTTGTTCTTTCTTTGTTTACATTCCTAGTGAATACGGCGCATACGTATGTCTGCTTAAATAAACATTATAAGAAGTCTGTCCAACCTGGTGCAGGACGAGCGAGTTGAAAAAATCGATCTCAGCGAAATTTTTGTACGTAGATGCCAGGGATGGATTTAAGGGGGCGGGGGCCCCCATTGGTCCAAAATAGTTGGCGAGATAAAGAATGGATATGAAATGTACAATGATTTTTGGTCGTCAGTGATCGTAATTCCTCAAATTTTTCCGGCGCTTGGCGCTGGATAATACTGTAACTGAGGCGGCACTCACATGCTCATCGAACCCCAAGCTATTTTCAGCTCTTATTTTACGCGCTTAAACCCGTGTGTTTAATGCTTCATCTCTAGTATGAATGGCGCATTTTCTTTTTTGGCGGAGCACTGGTTCGGCTCGCGTGAGCGACGAACGTTGGCCGGTGGCAGCACTCAAGTGCCTGGTAGGATTCTACAATACGTAATAATGAATCGCATTTATTCACTTTCATGGGCGATCTAGAAGCCAGTTTTTTTTTGCTGATGGAATAGGTTTCAAAACAATTTAAAGAGCAGAAACAGCTATTGCAGGTTAGTTTTCTTCTATTTTCAAGCATAACTTTTAAAAATATGTGACCTTCCGCATCGGAATATGTACATTAAATTAAGCGGTAAATCAAGCGTCTGGAATTCCTCCCACCTAATTTCGCTAATTTTTCAGGCGCTTTGCCCCGGATTTTCTCCAAGTCGGAGAAATTCAATGATTTTTCGTGGAAGATTGTCAAAAATTAAAAAAAATTTCGAAAAAAATGTTGCGTCGAAAGTGATTTTAAATAAGAGTAGGCAATGTGACACGCTGAAAAAAACGGCATAATTGTAGTACCGGGGACCCGTACTTTGTGTGTGTGCCAACGTGAATTAGTGTACATATGTAATGTTGTACATACCAATACACGAGTAGTGTATTAGTAAGACAAGGGGTCAAATTAAAGCAATAAATAAAATAAATAAAGGTCGCTCAGGGGTCAAATTAAAGCAATAAAATAATCAAATAAATAAAGATCGCTCATCAATGGTAGCTCAGTGCAATATGCATCAAAACATACATATGTATATCGTATTATTTGTGTATCCAAAACTCGGTTTTTTTCGAAAATGAATATTTTCATGATGCAAGAACTTTTTTTCCGATCAAAGGCGAGCTATTCAATACTTTAGTGAAAAGCATATTATTCACGACAGAGTTTATTGTGTCGGCTGCACGTGCGATTTTAGCCTAATTAAGGAGAAGTCGAAAATTAATGAATACATTTGGCGCTGTTCTGGTTGCCGCACTAAACAGTCGGTTTACACTTACATCTATTTTGCCAACACGCATCTTTCTTTGACCAAAATCGGAAAACTCCGCTAGGCACAACTTGCCAGCATTCAGGCATTAGCGGTCATACTCGAGTTGAACTGAGCTACCATTGATGAGGACCTTCATATATTTTATTATTTTATTGCTTTAATTTGACCCCTTGTCTTACTAATACACTACTCCTGTATAATTATATACATTACATATGTACACTAATTCACGTAAAATGCATGGCACACACAAAGTACGGGTCCCCGGTACTACAATTATGCCGAAAAAACGCCATTTCGTACGTGGAGGGCGAATTTTCGGACCAATTATTTACCGTTTTTTGAAAAGTTGAGGTACTGTGCCCCCCTCAAAGAAATCCTAGATCCGCTACTGATAGATGCTTCCGGGATTTGCGACCACGCATCGTGTTGTAATCGTAGATGCGCAGCGTGGCCGATCTGGGGGTTGGGGTCAGCCGGCCTGGAGAGGGAAGGTTAAAAATTGGGCTTATTTGGGCCGAAATGAGCTCAAAGACTGGAATAAACGCTGAAATAGCGTTAAAACTACGTATTCCACAGTTTCTGGCAAATAGCACTATCAAAATATCCACGATTTTAGCATAATCTTTCGTAGAAGAATCATTTTCAGGGGAGAATTCGACGATAAAAAATTTTCTTTTCCGTTTTTATCGTCTATTTTCCGGATTTACCCATTTTTTCATTTTCCAGCGATTTTCCTTCTTGGCCATGAATGCGAATTTCCATCAAGGACGTCAAAAATTGTCCTCGAAGAAGATTTTCAGTTGAAAATTCGAAAACGGAAAATCTTCCATTTTCCGTTTCCATTTTCCATTCTCGATTTCCGGGTTTTAACCGTTTAGATGATTTGTTTATTTTATATTACTTAATAAACTTTTTTGAATGATCAGCTGCAATTAGAATAATACGATATGAGCTCTTCGCCTTCATCAGATGATATTCTGTTGCCTAATGATTGCATTCCTGATGGTAGAAAGTGTCATTCGGACCAGAAAAATTTCTCATTAATACGGCGTAATTATAGTGGGCGATTAACGTCTAATATTTGGCCATTATTTACGAATGACGAACGACCACAAAAACTAAAAGCAGCAGCTTGCATGCACTGCAAAAAGCGCGTTGCTTATCATAGAAAATCGGAAGTGGCCCGGCAGCATCTTCTGCGCTGCGCGAAATTTCGACAATATATGCTAGGAATCGCTGTTGAAGATCGGCCGGACTGCTTTAAACGCTCAAAACTACTGTATCTTGGTGATTGCTCAAGTAAGCCTTCACTTTTTTTACAATTTCACACATTCACACTGGAAGGTATGGGAATACCTCTCATACTTGATCTTGGGGAAGGAGTCGAGGGGTTAGGGTGGATTCCAACCCCTCCAGAAGTTTTTTCACCCTCGATTTTTAAAAGTATCCGAAATTTTCCAAGACATTCGTAGAAAAACTGCCATTTTTAGCGTTTTTGCTACCACCATCAGAAACGCCGAAAAACGATGTTTTTGGCGCCTATCCTCAATTTTTTGGGACTACAAAGGCCATCTAAAATTCCCCCTCTTCCCAGCAGAATTCCTGTGCTGTGCATGCCTAGTATCCCCCTTACCAGGACTTTTGAGAAGCCTACCCACTTAGGCCATATTGGAGCTATACCTGTTAATCGAACCATGAATGTCTAAGAGTATAATTTCAAATATAAATATTTATCTTTTCGAACAACAGAAAGTTTAATTCGTTCTTCGAATTACGTTTCTTACATCGCATTTATTGTTACTTGTTTTCATGCAAATTTAACCAGAAAATTTCTGAAGAATAAAGTACGACGAATAAAGTATCGAACTTTGACAAAAAATAACCCCAGCCTTGCAACGAAACTCGATTTACCCTCTCTCCCGAACTTTGCCGTATGCGCGTAGGTTATATGAAATTGCATTATTGTTATACCTGCGTATCTTCGAAAATTACGCCTGTTCTTGTCAGTTTTCTTAAGGATTTAGAAATTTTCTTATTAATTGTTGAATTTTCAAAATTTTTCGTGATATTTTTTAGAAAAAATTGGCAATAAACAAACATAATTTGGTTTTGCCTAACGTTTTGTATTTTCTGTTACTTTCTGCAGGATCATTGCGAAAAATTTAAAAACGAGTCACGTGGTTAAGACCCTTACATGGTATAAGATTAGAATAAACGCGAAAACACGCATTTCAAGGAAAAACTACTAAAAATTGGTGCGATAATACTGCAAACGTGTCACAGTCTGTGACAGTAGGCATCATTATTTCCCAAGGTGCGCTTAATATGTTATAAAACTTTCGATTTTCCTCTTTATGTAAAAAATGGTTGAAACATCCTATACAGCATGTTTTAAAGTGAAAAACTGCATTTTTTACTACTTTTTGTCCCGTTCTGACTAGTTTCGTCACTCTTGTAAGTAAAAAATATAAGAATTCATCGGAAATTTATGACTATTTTAGATCATTTTAAGTTCATCCTAGATATTTTATGGGTAAACAAAGCAGAAATATATTAATCGGCGCGAAGCGCCGAAAAAATTTTAATATTTTTGCTGCTCTTGTACCCAAAAATCATGCAGAAAATGTTTGATAGCTCAAAATTGTCCGACAGTGATTCAAGTCTCCGGACCCTGTTATGGGGGTAATACCCCCCTCACCCCCCTGTGGGCTTGTGTGATATACAGGGTGGCCCATGAAAAAAGGCTACATTTTTTAATAAGTCATAACATCGGCGGATGTGAAAATAAAATTTAAGACCAGCTGCATTAGATAGGTAAACATGTCTTGATTTGATCTGCATTTAAACTTTGACCAGCTCTTAGCGGTTGCTGCAGTACGGCAATTTGTTTACACCTCACTGTTTAAACCCCGGGGTTTCTGCATTGTATTGCATTACTGTATATGCTGGTATCCTATTTGACATTTTTGACAATATACTCAGTCAAAAAAATTAATTAGCCCATTTTTGAATCTCCAGGATAGATACGCGTCCTAGCGAATGAAAAAATTTCAGGATATTGTCAAAAAGGGGGTCCCCGGCCATTTTTAGGATGGTGAATGAGGTTTAATTCATGGCTAGCAGCAGCAAAAAAGCTACTAAAAAAGGCCAATATTTTCTCAAAAATTCCAAGAATTGGTGGGTATGTCAAAAATTTTATTGACTTTTGGGGTACAGGGGGACGGCCGACTTTGTATGGGTCCTGCCATTTCTCGTTTACATGTTTACAGCAGTAAGTGCTATTCGGGCCATTAAATTAATACCGCTGTTTTTTAGGACGGGAATTATCCTATATTTGGTTATTATTTACAAATGTCGAACAACCGCCACAAATTTAAAAAACAATTTGCATGCACTGCGGCATGCAAGAGAGTGGGGTGAGGGGTATTACTCCTTCTGAGCTTTGAAAAACTGATAGCTACATATACAGCGATTTTGGCCGAAAAACCATTGCTTTATAGCCTTTTTGGGCTCAGAAAATTAATTATACAGCCTTTTTGGGTTCAGAAAATTATCTATATAGTCTTTTTTGAGCTCAGAAATGCTATTTAGTTGTCTTTTCTGAGTTTCAAAAGGATATATAGCTATTTTCTCGACTCCTAACAGGGATTATAAGCTATTTATAGTCCAAAAAGGCTTTTATAGCTATGTTTGTGAATCCAAAATGGTTATATAGCTAGTTTTCTGAGACCAAGAAGGCTATATAGCTATTTTTCTGACCTAAATAATCAGAATTGGCCCGGCAGCATCTATTGCGCCGCGCTAAATTTCTGCAGCAGTTGCAACGAATTAATATTGAAGATAGGCCGAAATGGCCCCAGCACTCAAAGCGACTAGAACTGATTGATTACTTGAGTAATCTTTTAGAACGTATAAACTTTTCGATTTTTTTGAAAATTTTTCTCCAAAAATCAACAATAAACAAGCACAAATCAGTTTTTATCAACGTCAGATATTTTATACTTTTTCTTATACAGGGTGTTTCATAATGATTTACCCTACCCCTGTAGCCATATGGGTCGATGCTACATACAATTGCAATATATCAACCTGTAGAGAATTTAATTGTGCATTTATTGAGCTATTTCAAAAACCATATTTATATGGGTTTGTGTCATTTTAAAGCTTAACAACGAAAAATGCTTAAAAAATTGACAATTCAAAAATTTTGAACACTAATCAGTTTCACCGCCAGTTGCTTCCACAACTTGTTGGAAACGTTCTGGCATTGAACACAAAAAGCTTTTAAAGCAGAGCAGTGTCAAATTCTCATTCGGTCAAGACGAATTCCAAATTTCTTCTCAATGTTTCCCTCGAGTAACGTCCTTGACCTGCCCCCAAATGCATCAAATGCTCCAATCGATCTTTAACGATTTCTCCCAAGTTTTCATTTTCACTAATAGAAATGAATGAAACGCCGGCTAACCTAGCTTGTTAAATTCGGAAGCTTCGAATTCAATCAAGAAGACAAGCAGTTTTGCAATCAAACCTCATTTTCATAGAAAACAAAACACGATTTTATGATGACTTCTATTTTCCTCGTGTGTAAATAACAAACGCAAAGTGTAAACTACTCGATGTAAATTGTATGACGCAGAATTTAATTCTCTACTAGATGGTATATTGCAATCGTATCTAGCTTCCAGTCATATGGCTACACGGGTAGGGTAAATCATAATGAGACACCCTGTAGATTAATTAATAAAAGTCAAAATCGCAGTTTGGCAGACCCATAAGTTCCACACACAATGTTAAAACGTAGGATGTCTCGTAAAATTGCAAAAAAAAATTGCAAACGCAGAACAGATTAAATGTGAAATTCGGGATCCCTGTCATCAGTTTGACCCAAAAACATTCTTCTTTAGTAAAAAATTTTTTGCCGACCATTGGTCATTTTTGGTGACTCATTGTTGGAATTAGTTGCGAGTAAAATGAAGGCGAAATCCGGAATCTGTGAGCCTTGTTTTATCTAAAAAAATATATGCACACGTACAAGTATCATCTAAAAAAATACATATAGCGACAACAAAAAAAATATAAAAAGGAATAACAATAGCAATAATATTCTTCTAACGCATTTAACTTTATCTAAAAGCCTCAGGATGATCCTATAACTTTGAAATGTTGCAATATATCCTATCTTACAACGTTGGCATTAAAAGTACCGGTACAAATCAAAATATCAATGTGGCCTTATTGAGTAGTACTCAATAAGGTAAAAAAGTACATATGTGCTATTCTTTTTCAAAGTGTTCTTATTATCAGCGTCAAGTGCTTAATCTGATGGAAGATTTTCGACTTTGAGTCTACTCACTCGAAGCTGGCTTTAATTGGTGAAAAATTTTTTATATTTATTTATTATTTATTTTGTGTTTTTTTTAAATTTTACTCATTTTTTTAATTTTAGTTTTTTTTTAATTTATGTCTCTATTCGCTCAAGCTGGCGCCTGATACAATCCAAAAGTTAGTGTTTTGGGGAAGCAACATTAACCGATTGGAGGGAACGACGCCAGCTTTGTCTAGTGATACATAAGAACGAATAGGAAGAAAATTATCCATGAGATTAATAATTTGTCGCTGAGTAAATTTTACTACTGCATAATTCGTTATTTTTCTGAAATAAATACTTAGACAGCTATGTATGTAGTGCTTTCCGTACAAATTTTGTATTATATTGACAATTCGTTTTTTTCGCTTCAATTTGTGAATGAAACATAAGCATACATTATCTTGGGTTTTTCAACTCCCTTTACGGAAAGATTTTCACTTGCGTAAAAATTTTTTTAACCGCCCCTGAATTATTGATTTTTTTAAAATCGTAGGAAACGTGTGTTCTAGAGCTTATGGCTCAAAAATGGCAAGTTTTCGGCGCTTTGCGCCATATACATACTCATTGTTTGACTAAATTTTATTCAATTTACTCATTTTTCGAATTTTTTATGTTTTTATGTTCTAAGAATAAGGTGTCATCAGAATCCTTGCAAAATGATGTTTGTGTCTCATATGTATCTTTTTTGAGCTTGAATACAAATTTTTGCTTTCGCCCTTCAGAACTCGCTTACTGCGCATGTCTCCATATATGTAATTCGACGTTAGAAATCAAATCAGAAAGACGAAAAACCGTAATTTTCAGTTAATTGTTAAATCATCTTTGATGCTTTGATCTCGAGTATGACGTTAATTTGAAACCAACTCATCGCATGTATGTATATTATATGCAAATTTTGAATTTATTACTTCTAGCGTTCTTGCAAGAAACAAATTCTGATAACAAATTCATGCTCTGATACCTTAGCACAGTTATCCAGATGTGAGTATTATGCAAATTCTTATATATCTTCGACTCGATTTCTTGCCGCAAATTTCATGCAAATTTTGAATTCCTTGGATCCAAAACACGCTTCAAACAACGAATCTCTAATTTATTTAATATCCAATTCGAAGTGCGGTGAGTTTCTTAAAAGAGAACACAGAGAACATATTTGAGGGACATCCGCCTGAGTATTATTGGAGCTACATATGAGTTCAAATATAGATTTTATAATGCAAAAAAACTAATTTCTACCCCGTTCGTTATTCTCGTCCTCATTTTGATAAGATGACTTATATATATATATGTATATATATATATATATATATATATATATATATATATATATATATATATATATATATATATATATATATATATATATATATATATATATATGTCATCAGACCAAACACACACATATATATATAGTCAGACATATATATATATATATATATATATATATATATATATATATATATATATATATATATATATATTAGTGATGCACTGGGTACCGGTACTGATGCCGGTACCAGGGTACCGGTATCGGTGCCGATACCACTCTGGTACCGGCCGGTACTACTTTTATTGATTTAATTTCTTGAGCTTGAAGTGAAGGAGGAACTGTTTTAGAATAAAGCCCACTCTGTAGCAAATAACAATGCAATAATAAAGAAGTATCTCTTTGTAAATTCTATTCGATCATAGATTTCACTTATTTCAACAATCCTAATCCAGTTCGTAATGTTTTGGACAAAAACACGAGTATTTCCAAATTTTCCGACAAAATTTGATTGGATGGGTAGACAAAATGTTTTTTTCATTCCATCCAAGCCAAAAACCGCTGCTATCTTTGCCTCCTCTGCTAATTGACTTTCCACAACAATTGCATAATACCTTTGATTCATCCGTATCATCTATCTTATAGAATTCCCAGAGCTGTGACGACTTTTCTTTGATTTACCGACATAATGAACAGTGACCACCAATAAATCCCTTCGAATTAACATAATAGGAAGGTGCAGTGTTTTTTTGTAATCGGCAAAGATTTTTTCCGGTGTACAACGATTTTTAGGGGCCGTGTTTGTACATGAACAAATTTTTGGGAAGACAAAAATTGCAAAAAAGGTCTGAAATTCGCAAGTTTTCGGCGCTCTGCGCCGAAATAAATAATTGTGTGTTCTATATAATTTTATAATGGCAGAAATTGCATTTCGAAAGAAAAATGTCAAATTTTTCGGCGCTTCACGCCGTTTTAAGACGATTCTCAGTTATTTTTGTCCTCAGAGACCCAGAAATTAGCCAGAATACACTACCAAAGATCAAAAACCCTGTTAAAGCACATTAAAATCGCTACTGTACTATATTAAAGAACACAAAATTTTTCATGTACAAAATGCACAAAGACTTTTGGGGACCATCTTTGTAAATGTACAAACGGACCTTGTACAAAAAAAACACTGGTGAGGTGCTGTAAAAAACCGATTTTAAGTAACATAGTAGTAAAAAGTATTTAAACCGTTTCTAGGAACAATATCCAGACCAAACACATCAGATGAAACACTAGTATATCAGTACACAATTCATATTACATAACATACATATTGGTACCGGTACAGGCGCCGGTACCAGGGTACTGCAGTTACGGTGCCGGTACCGGCTGAAAATGAGGTACCGGTGCATCACTAATATATATATATATATATATATATATATATATATATATATATATATATATATATATATATATATATATATATATATATATATATATATATATATATATATATATATATATATATATATATATATATATATATATATATATATATATATATATATATATATATATATATATATATATATATATATATATATATATATATATATATATATATATATATATATATAATATATATATACTTGCATAGATCGTATGTATGCATTCGTAAAAATTCGAGTAAGCGCAAACAATTGACGAAATTGCTCGCATAGTCATGCTCATTTTGTCGAATACATACATCTAAACGCTAATTGCTTACTATAGCGAAAATGCTAAAAATGGGGTTCAGCAAAATCGTGAAGTTTTCGAGAAATAGTGGTTATTTGATATCAAAATGTTTTGCACTTTGTTTTAAGATTATACAGTTGAAAATTGATTTTTAAGCTAAATTCTGGTACGTTTAGTAAGTTTTGGTTTGGACATGCACATAGGGAGGCGACGGGCATGGGTGGGCGGCACCAAAGTTCTGGGGGATGCAGGATTTTTCAAAAGTGAAAAATAACCTCAAAAATTAGGGTATGGCGAAGAAACGTCATTTTTCAGCGTTTCTCATCGAACACTATCCATTGGTATCAAAAAATTGCGAAAAAAAATTTCAAAAAATTGGATAGGGGAGGTATTTTGGTTTCTTGGGGTGCTTACCCTCCAAACCCCTAACGCCCAGGTATGGTGAAGGGGGTATTACCCTCCGCTAAAGGATAAGCCAGACAAGTACTGTCTTGCTATTTTGAGCTGACGGAACGTTTTTTGGATTATTCCGAGGTCAAAAGCAGTAAAAATGTCAAAAAGTTTTCTGCGCTTCGCGTCGAATCAGTACTTTTATGTCTTTTTCAGCCAAAAAGCGCCGAAAATTGACATGTTTCTGTATTTTTAGTGTTAAAAACTGTCCAGTCAAACTGGACTAAAAGTGCTATAAAAAATGCGAAATTACCACGAAAAGACGCTTTGTAGGCTATTGTGACCATTCCTGTCTTTTAAACAACAAAAAATTCGTCAACGTTCCGAGAATCTACTCTCCTTGCCGACCCTGACCCCGTGCGCGTCTATGGTTTGGAATTGGTATAGTTTCCTTTTTATTTATAACTCTAAATGAATTTGCAACTTGCGATATCAACAAGTTGTCGTCAAGCAATACTTAGCCAGAAAATGCAAATAAGAAACTGACTTTAAAACTGGAAGAATCTGTTTCGTTGAAATCCTATCAAGTAGCTTTTCCGCGCTAATGTTTGGCGTGTCTAATAGTAACGTAGTGATTGTTATTATCGGAAATTCGTTTCGTTCGACCTGTTTGCAGCATATAGATAGTTAGCTCCACACATGTGTGGGGCTCCAGATCTCTAGCATCCAACAGACCCCAGAATAATAAAGAGAAAATTGAATTTAAAAAGTTCTCGTTTTTCTCGCGATCGTCCCCTGTCAGCATATAGTGCTCGATCGGAAACCTCAAATGATAAAATATTTTCCCGTACCTTCGGTTTTTCGCCCTTTTTCTGACTTTTGTGCAGCGGTCGAATTCTGGGAAGGGAAGTTCGTAAAAAACGTCAAAAGTTTTATTCTGATGGAGGGGTCTGCGAGGAGTATTTTGAATTGTAGGGGTTCGCCCCTCACGCCCAGACGCAAAGAGCTAAAAACGCTTTACAAATTCCTTTCCTGTGAATTTTCCGGAAAATCGCGAGTTCTGGGGAGGGGTTGAAAACCTTGTTGAGAACTCCTAAGACCATAAAACTTTCCTGATACCATACCTGGGCAATGGCTGACGGTTTGCCCCGTCCAACTTCCAGCCAAAGGGTTGGGTGGGTCCCTAGACCCTGAAAAATGTGGGTTTGTCCCTGAAAAAATTGCGTCCGTGCCTGAAAAAGGTGGGTCGCTCAGCTTAATGAGTGGGTCAGTCACTGAAAAAAGGTGGGTCCATTCATGAAAAACGTGTCAAACAGTATAATAAGATAGTTCCTGTGCATGTTTTGCAAACTGATCATTATATACTGTATCTAGTATTTGCTTAAATTATCTCCAAAAATTTTCTCCCTGTACAAAACATAGCCCCGTCCAAGTTACCCCTTCGCCCCATCCAACTTTTGCTCGGCCCGTCCTGGTGATGGGCCGGTATGGGGCATTGCCCAGGTGTGCCTCATACTGTGAATAACTTGTATTGACAGACATGGTTACCGATCCTCTGGTCTGTGCTAGTGCTAAGGCTAGCGAAAATGCCAATTCAGTGCCACGATCGTATCAGATAATGCCTGGTATTATTGAGAGAAATTGTCGCTTTGTTTCCGCCTCCTCTGGTTCGCGCTGTACTAATTTTGAAGCCGACGGCAATTTGAAAAGCCAACAGGGGTAAAAGTTTGCTATGCTTATTTTAAATGCTGTCTTTTAGTCTTTTAAATCGTCGATTTGACCTTTGATTGTTCGAAACAACTTAGAAATACCTGCCCATTCCAGCAAGCTACATGTGCATATATTTTTATAATTTTAGTAATGTATTTTGTATGTTTGTCTAACAAGAGAGTTGCAATTTGTTAGCCAAACGAAGTAAGTACTTAGACATATTACAGGGGGATGGGGGTATCAATCCACCCAAAGTTGATCGCCTCTATCGGAAATTTTTGACCCCTCCCAACGGTTTTTTTTGTATTCGGCAAAGATTTTTCTTGATGTACAAAAGACTTTTCAGGACCGTCTTTGTACATGTACATAAGATTTTTGGGAAGATTAAAAACTGTAATCTTCAAATTTTTCGGCGCTTCGCGCCGGAATGGAGTAATCTTTTGTCCCATATATCTTTGAAATGGCAGCATTCAAATGTTTAGGCGCTTCCGCCATTTTGAGACAATTTTCAGTATTTTATGGCGTCAGAAACCCAGAAATTAGCTAAAATACACTACCAAAGGTCTAAAAACCCTGTTTTACCTCACTAAAATCGCTACTGTACCATATTATAGTACAAAAAAATTTGCATGCACAAAATTTACAAAGACTTTTGGGGACCATCTTCGTACATGTACAAACGAACCTCGTACAAAAAAACAAACATTGCATCTCCCCCAATTTTTGGAAAAAGTGCGTTTTTTGCCAATTGTTGGGCGCCTTTTTGCTATTTTTGGCAAAACATTTGAGATCATTTACTTCTTTCCCTTGAAATGGCCTGGACCCCCATCCAAAATTTCGAGCCGTCACATCTTAATGTACCTATTATTATGTCATGCCTAAGCGATTCTTGCTTTTAATTTAAAGTATGTAAGCAGGCAACGTGCGTTGCTTACTATAAGGCCTCACTTAACCCTCACTCATACGTATGGTTGGCACCAGGATTTTCATCTCCACATAAAAACAACAAAACTGTCGGATGATTTTTTTAGCTGGTTGGTACGCTTAAAAAACGAAAATTTGAATTCATTAAGCAGAACATTTCATGCAATTCAGTTTTAATAATGTGGATAAAACCTGTGAACAAAATTTTTCCAGTGCATAAATGTACGAGTCTACGGGGAATCATCTGAAGAAATTGTGTATTTCAAATTTATCTTAGCTTGTTTATTTACGCTATTAAATAAAAAAATTAAATTAAATTAAAAATAAATAAAATTTTGATCTACATATGTATATGCTTATTTACAGATTCTGCGAAACACATGCTAGACTAGCTGTTTATTTGAGAAAAAGAGCAGCGTTTCTCAGGCGTTGTCACAAAAGATCTGATCTGCCTTTGCGCAGAATCAAAAGCTTCGTATCGTCATTTTTCGAGCAATCAGCCGACCATGATGGAATCGGTCAACAAAAGACGGCTGTGAGCTGCGGTGAGGTCTTTCATAATTCACATTTTTTAGTTATATCCTTTTCTCGGGCCTTTTATATCACATAGTCGTCCTCACAATTACGCTTTCGCACTGCAACCAACCAAGCTGCCTGCGTTAATACATACCTTAATGTTCCATTAGTCAAGTTTGGATCTGTTAAAAATTAAAAGAAAACATGCTCGTATTTCTAAGTTTTCTTAGTTTTGTACATTATAGTATAGGTTAATAAATTAATATATTATTCCAAAAAAATAATAAATAAATTACTTTATGAATAAAATTTGTAATAATATATTATTTCAAAAAATAATAGATAAATTACTTTATGAATAAAATTTGAAATAAAATATTAATAAATAAATAAATGATAAAGCTGACACGTTTCTCTTTGCCGTTTTGAATATATCGGAATATAATAGGCCATGCCCTCCGGGATTTCGTCCATATTTATTTATTTGCTTGATGCTTTAGACGACGGCGATGAAATTTCGGGCAATGAAACTGATGTTGACTCTGAAGATTGTCTCGATTCGGACGAAGATTTAACTGAAGACCGCAATGACCCACTTAGGTGATATATTGTTCAGTTTGGTAGACAAGTACTGTTTGGCAGTACGCACACTTAACGACACACGTATAAGAGGAGACCCTCCCCGTGCATGTAACGGCTTGAAAATTCGGGGGTGGGGGGGGTAAATGATGTTCAGTTCTTGGCCAAAAATACGTAAAAGTAAAAATGGCCGAAAAATGCAACTTTTTTCAAAAATCGGTGAGGGGTTTCGAAAATTTTCTGACTTTTGGGTGATGGGAATGGACGTCCCACTTTGATTGGGGGATCCCCCAAACCCCCCTTTTACATGTTCCCCCGTCTCATCCGAAGTTGCCGCGCCACCCATATATGTACGGTTTAGCAGACTAAAAGCTTAAATTTTTGGCGGGGTTTAAATCGGCCATTTTTAAGGGGGATGGCCTTCAAAATTTGGTCAGAAAATGGCAAAAAAGCACGTAAAAGTAACAAAAAACGTGTTTTTGTTTGCCCAAAATCAGGGAAGGGGTGAATTTTCTGTCTTTTTCAGATGGTTGACAGTCGATTTGGGCTGAGGATCTCCCTATACTCCTGCGACGTATACTTGTCAGCAAGGAGGGAATGGGGATCGCCATAACGCGTGCAAAGCGTTGGAATTCTGGGGAACCAAAAACTTTTTCTGAAGTGCCTTTTTTGCTCTCAAACCGATGGATACGCGTCAAAAAGAATAAATTATATCGGAAAAGAGTATATGGTGCGAATCGCCGAAAATTTGGCATTTTTGAGCGATCATATAGCTAAAAAGGCTTAAAACAAGTCTTTTCTACGAATTTTATGAAAAATCGCTTATTATGGGGGGAGAACTCTTAACCCCTCAGATTCGTATATGATACCACCCGAAGTCGATCGTCTCCATCTTCGAACGGTGAGAATTTAAACCCTCCCCATCACTTTTGAACCAGTTTTTGGTACTTTTGTTTTGTCATTTTTGACCAAAAATCGCTATAAATGGCTGACTACCTTTTTTAAATTTTAAGCCGTCATGTGTATGTATATACATAATTATTTCTATCGCTCAAAATATAAGATTTCAATTCCACTCTCCTTCTCTAGGAAAAACGCGCTTTTATATGTGATTTAAATTTCATTCGTGGTTTTTAATACACAATTGATATGTAGGTCGATAACTTTATTGAAAAAGTTCAAAGTTGCCGACTCGAGATTAAAAATTAAAGCTAAAATTAGAATGTGGTTGAAAAAATAAAAATATTAAAATTAAATTAACTTGCTGACGTATAGGTATCGAAATTAAAACTAGTTATCTGCTTAAACGTTCCTAAATTTTCGTATGCCTAAAATTTCTACAGTGTTACCTCTTTCTAAATAATTTTAAAAAAAATTGTCACTATATAATTGCATATCTAATTTTTTAGCTTTTTTGAATGACATTTGATCAGATATTTGTGTTCATAAAATGTGTTAATCAAATCCATTTTAAATAAATGAATTAATTTAATAGTTTCTGCCCCATGACCTTATCTGTATTCATTTTTGTTTATGTTAAATTTTAGACATGCTGGTGTCTATACAGTAGAAGAGGTAGTGCGCATAAGTCTGGAAAAAATGATTAAGCTACGGAAGCTCTATTTGGACCAAATGGACGTATTACGTAGAAGCTATAAGTATAAAAGAGCTTATTATCTGAAACAATCTGAATCGGAGCACTTAGTTGGCAGTAAGTTTACACGATTGATTTGCGTACTTGCATACATGCGCGGTATTAGAATTCTGGGGTGAAACAAAAAAATTTAGAGTGTCTCTTTTGGGCTCAAAAAATGGGTTATAGGTCAAAAGCACTTTTTGCATTCCTTATAGTGCTGTTTCGTTCTGAAACATGAAAACAAAAAAATTCTGAAAAACATAAAAAATGGAGTAAATTGAGCACGATATATTCAAAAAATGAGCACCTGTACCCATGTGACGCGAAGCTCCAAAAGTTTGACCGTTTTGAGCCAAAAGATCGCTAAAAACGCTTAGAACAACACTTTTTCTAAGATTATTCTCTGTAAATCAACAATTTTGGGAGGTTGAATTGAAAAGGAGGAATTTTTCTTCCAAACCTCCCCATCGCTTGTGCGTTTATACATGTAGCAGGGGGCTATGGGGATTCCCCACTCAAAGTCGGCCGTACACTTCATCCCCCCCAAAGTTAAAACATTTTTGACCCCCTCAATTTCCGGAAAAAATCTAATTTTTTTGACTTGTTTTTATGTGTTTTAAGGCCGGTTTGGTCGAAAATTGGATGTTATCTACCCCACTCCCCCTAAAAACGGCCGGGACCCGCCCAATTTTGAGCTGCTACATGAATGTGTACGTTACTTATTCGTAATTTGCATATGCCTTTGTTAGTTAAACTTAATTTTTTTTGCTATGTAAGCGTGAATTATAAGAAATAACTTTACTTTTTTAGTACTTTAGTTAAGTGCATATGTATTGTGAGCAACAAAAAATTTTATCCATCTACCCCCAAAACCAGAAAATTCTTGAAACACCCCTCCCCGGTTTTTTTGGAAAAAATCAAATTTTTTGGCCGTTTTTACGTGGTTTTTTGGCCTTTTTTGCCGAAAGTTGGAGGTCAGTCAACCCCCCCCCACCCTAGAAACGGCTGGGACCCCCAATTTTGAGCCGTTACTTACATACATGTATGTGTACGTTACATTATTTGCAATTTACATCTGCCTTCGTTAGTTAGACTTAATTTTTTGCTATGTTGCTATGTAAGCATGGATTATAAGAAATAACTGATTTTTTAGAAGATGGATGAATTTTCATTTGACCTAAGTCTACTTAGTTCATTGCTCTGGCGGATTTTAGAAGTCGTGTACTGTAAGGAATAGATACGTCGTTTAAGACAGAAACCACGTTTTTTTAAGTTCGGAAGAAGCACGGTTTTTTTGTATTCGGCAAATATTTTTCGCGATGTACAAAGACTTTTGGGGACCGTCTTTGTACATGTACAAAGATTTTTTGGAAGACAAAAACTGCAAAAAAGGTTCGAAATTCGCAAATTTTCGGCGCTCCGCGCCGAAATGAGCAATTGTGTGTTCTATATATCTTTATAATTTCAGGAATTGCATTTTGAAAGGAAAAATGCCAAATTTTTATGCGCTTCGCGCCGTTTTGAGACGATTATTACTGATTTTTACCCTCAGAAACCTAGAAATTGCCAAAATACGTAACCAACGGTCGAACAACTCTGTTTTTGCCACACAAAAATCGCTACTGTACCATATTATAGTACCCAAACGATTGGTGTGTACGAAATGTACAAAGACTTGTACGAAATGTACAAAGACTTTTAGGAACCATCTTTGTACATTTACAAATGGACCTTGTACAAAAAAAACACTGCGAAGAAGTATCGTTGGTTAGAATTCGGGAAAGGATTAAAATGCTGTTAAATCCAAAGTGAAACTAAGTTGGGAGTTCAAATTAAAATTTATTATTCTAATTTTTCATTCCAATTTTTGTGAAGGGATTTTGATATTTTTATATTTTGGGATACATTCGCTAACTCTTATGCATGAAGCCAGTGATTTGAGTAAATATTAGTAAAAAATATTAGGGCTCATATTTTATTTTACTTATTCATCTATATTTATAATTTAGATATTTTAGCAAATTTGCTATCCAGAATATTCTCAATCTCGAAATATTCTCAATTTTTTTTCATAATATTCTTATGCGAATATAATATTAATATGTACTTCTTTAAAATCATATCAATTTTTTATATAGTATTATTATATTGATATTTTTTGTAATATTTGATATGCGTATTCGCAATAATATTCTTGTAATATTTTCATTTAAAATATTTAATATATAATAATACATATTATTATATTTAATATTTTAAAGTAATAGTTTTTCACTAGGTTACTTAATATTTTGGCCTGGGAAAATAGAGTGTTGCTGGTCGTATTAAATGTTTGTTTTAATTCGTATTTAGCCAAGAAAATTAAATCTACTGGAAATATCATCGTAGATGATGCGAGAATGGCCAAATTCAAAGCGTTACGAAATTATCGTAGGATTAATGGCGAAAGTATCCTTTTGAAGCGAAAAGCGAAAGTGATTCGCTGTCAAGCTCTGTCGGAAGACGCTTCTATTCAGTAATTTCAATTATTACTGTATCTATATAAATCTCTGGTAAAAATTTTTGATAATTACCATAAGTGGGCGGCTCCAAAATTCTGGGGGTGCAAGATTTTTTCAAAGGTCAAAAATGGCAGTATGGCGAAAAACACCATTTTTCAACGTTTCTCATCGAGCACTATCCATTGGCATCAAAGAATTGCGAGAAAAAAATTCAAAAATAGAATTCTGGGGGTATTTTGATTTCTGGGGTGGTATTTTGGTTTCTCGGGGGAATGCATACCCCCCAAACCCCCACGCCCAGGTATGATAATTACGCAATTATACGTATTAAGTTGGCTTTATTGACCTGATTTGATAGTACGTAAAATCTTATTCAGATTATACATTGTATGTAGAACTTACATAAACTCTGGAAGCTCTGAACATCAAGATTTTGCACTATTTATTTTATATTTTTTATAACATATTTTATTTTGTGTATCTATTCTATTTTAATTTTATTTTATTTTATTTTTCATTTTTTATATGTATTTAATTTTATTTTATTATATTTTCTTTATTTTATCCCATTTTATTAAGCTTCGTAGAGACAGAAATTCCGTTATATGATGCTTTAAATTTTACACAGTATGTGGAAAATTGACACAACCTGAGCGTTTTCCTTTAAAACGAGGCATAGATGGAGTTGTATGGTGTAAAGCTGTAAAGTTTTACGGAAAAAGTTCCCAGACCAGCAATTTGAGTCGAGTTATAAAATTGTGCCATTTTTGCGAATTAATTTACTTTCTATGAAGTAACATGACAAATTTGAAAAATGGCCATAAAAGTTTTTGATGTCTGTGTAATGTTAACGAAAATTTGAAAATTCACCTTGATACGAGTTTCGTTAGTCGATAATAGTGATGCACCGGTACCTCATTTCCAGCCGGTACCGGTACCGTAGCCGGTACCCTGGTACCGGCGCCGGTACCAGTACCGGTACCGGTACCAATATGTATGTTATGTAATATGTATTGTGTACTGATATACTAGTATTTCATCTGATGTGTTTGGTCTGGATATTGTTCCTAGAAAGGGTTTAAATACTTTTTACTACTATGTTACTTAAAATCGGTTTTTTTTGTACAAGGTCCCTTTGTACATGTACAAAGATGGTCCCCAAAAGTTTTTGTGCATTTTGTACATGAAAAATTTTGTGTACTATAATATAGTACAGTAGAGATTTTAATGCGGTTAAACAGGGTTTCTGATGTTTGGTAGTATATTCTAGTTAATTTCTAGGTCTCTGAGGGCAAAAATCACTCAGAATTGTCTTAAAACGGCGCGAAACGCCGAAAAATCTGACATTTTTCTTTCGAAATGCAATTTCTGCCATTATAAAAATATATAGAACACGCGCCGAAAACTTGCGAATTTCAGACCTTTTTTGCAATTTTTGTCTTCCCGAAAATTTGTACATGTACAAACACGGCCCCTAAAAGTCTTTGTACACCAGGAAAAATCTTTCCCGATTACGAAAAACACTGCACCTTCCTATTATATATTTATTCGAAGGGATTTATTGGTGGTCACTGTTCATTATGTCGGTAAATGAAAGAAAAGTGGTCCAGCTCTGAAAATTCTATTAGATGATAAAGATGAATCAAAGGTATTATGCAATTGTTGTGGAAAGTCAATTAGCAGAGGAGGCAAAGATAGCAGCGGTCTTGGCTTGGATGGAATGAAAAAGCATTTTGTCTACCCATCCAACCAAATTTTGCCGCAAAATTTGGAAATGCTCGTGTTTTTGTCCAAAACATTAAGAACTTTTGATTAGGATTGTTGAAATAAGTGAAAAAATGATCGAATAAAATCTACAAAGAAATACTTCTTTATTATTGCATTGTTATTTGCTAGAGTGGGCTTTATTCTGAAACAGTTCCTCCTTCACTTTGAACTCAAAAAATTAAATCAATTAAAGTAGTACCGGCCGGTACCAGAGTGGTACCGGCACCGGTACCGGTACTCTGGTACCGGCACCGGTACCGGTACCGGTACCCGGTGCATCACTAGTCGATAATTTATTAATTCAATTGTAATCTGATATTTTATGATTGATTTAAAATTCATTAAATTTCTCATTAATCACTAGGTTAATAAATTAGTCGTGTTGTAATTTGTAAATCCATATCAGTTATGTTTTATTGCTCAGGCCGACGTATTAGAAATAGTTCTTTCCTATATGTACTCAAATAAATATTTGTAATAAATATTTTTCGTTATCATGCATTTGCAGGCAATTGCAATATTGCGATTTCAATTTGCCGAATGGTAACAAATGTATCGATGAAAGAATGCCAGGAACAACTTTTTGTTCATCCCGTGAGTTAGATGTTTTACGCAGATTTCAAGGCATTCTTCTTCACTATCATTATTTTCTCAATTTTTTTGCTTTCTATGATTACTTGTTAAATTACGTCGCATAGAAATGTACAGTGCGAAAAAATAATCAGTTGTTGTTTAATAATTTTTGTGATTAAAATTTTTAAAAATCTTAAAATCTTTATCGGTGGTCGATTTATAAAAGAACGAAATGTGTTAAAGTCTGAGATAAAAACTGGTTCTTTTAAATCAAGGAATAAAACTAAAAATAACGTATTTTTATAAAAGTGATTCTTTACAGCCATATACATGCAACGGCTCAAAATTTTTGGGAGGAAGTAGTTGGCGATTTTTCCGAGGGGTGTTTAATCCATTTTTGGCCAAAAATACCCAAAAAAATGGCCTAAAAACGCAGATTTTCGCGAAAAATTTACCTCTTAAATATTTGTTAATAATAGTTGATTATTTAAGCTCAGATATGTACAGTGCTCGCCACGAAAGTTGATGCACCATTATTGTAAGATAAATGTTAGATAATGCGTCCTGAACGCCGTGTTTTGTCCATTATTTTGTATCAGCTCGTTTTTTATTATAGGATATTATTCTCTAACGTGCCGTTAATGCAGCGTCGCAGACGGAGCAATTTAGCTATTAATAGCATCAAGAAAAGAAAACGCACGCGTGAATGGCGGCGTTTGAACGCGCGTGCTCAAAATGGCATTCACGCGCACGCTTCTTTTTTCTTGACGCTATTAATAGCCAAGTTACTCCATCTGCGTCGCCGCATTAACATGTTAGAGAATAATTGACTATAATAAAAAACAAAGTAATACAGAATAATGGACAAAGCGCGGCGCTTGCGCCCATACCTGGGCGTGGGAGGTTGGGGGTGTGCACCCCCAGACACCAAAGTACCCTCCCAGAATTCAATTTTGAATTTTTTCGTTTTTTTCGCAATTTTTTAATGCCAATAAAGAGTGCTCGATGAGAAACGTTGAAAATGGTGTTTTTTCGCCATACCACCATCTAAAGGCCATTTTTTGACCTTTGAGAAAATCTCGCACCCCAGAACTTTTGTGCCGCCCACCTATGCTTGCGACGCATTATCTAACATTAATCTTACAATAATGGTGCGTCAATTTTCATGGGAGCACTGTATGTACGAGTACTTATGCAACTTTTTTAAGTCTATTCTTATTAGGCACTGAAATTGTCGCAATCGATCTTCATCTTGAAGACTCGCGATATGAAATGAAAACGACAGTTCTTCTATTTGTAGAGGAAAAAGGGCATTTTCGCATATTTTTTATTTTTTTAATTTTTTCATTTTCATTCACGCACATATTTAAAAAATGCTGATTTTTTGTCTGTTTTTAATTAAAGATTCGCGGAAAAATGTTTATCGGATGTCAATGAGTTTCAAACTGGTATTAAATGGTTTTATTTCTGAGCGCTTCTTTTTTATGCTTTTTTGTTTTTGTGTTTTTATTTTATGATTTTTGGGTCTTATATTTTTGCGTTTCTCAAGTTCTGTACGAGATTTCAATTATCTGGTTTCCCCTTCGTTTTCTTGCGAAACTTTTTTGCCTGGGGAATCACTTGTCAGATAACGCAGATAACGGGGAAATGGTTGATTTACTGAATGCTAAGAATATTCCTATAGTCATACATGGGCAGCATCGAAATTCTGCGGAGGTTTGCAAGATTTCTCAAATGTCAAAAAATGGTCTTAAAATGGTGGTTTGGCGGAAAACACCGTTTTTCAACGTTTCTCATCGAGCACTATCCATTGGCATCAAAAAATTGCAAAAAAAAACAAAAAATTTAAAAATTGAATTATGGGGGTATTCGGCCTTCTGGGGGGTGCATACCATAGGTGGGCGGCACCAAAGTTCTTGAGGGGGGCAAGATTTGTTCAAAGGTCAAAGATGGCCTTAAAAATGGTGGTATGGCGAAAAAACACCATTTTTCAACGTTTCTCATCAAGCACTATCCATTGGCATCAAAAAATTGCGAAAAAAAACAATAAAAAAATTTCAAAAATCTTTGATTTTGGGGGGGTCTTTGGTTTCTCGAGGGGAGCATAGCATACCCCCCCACGACCACGTGTGGTGCATACCCCCGAACTCCTCTCCCACGCCCACGTATGCCTACGGTGATATACCATTCATACTTTTTGTGCGATAAAACTCGTTAAAGAACATTTATTATGAAACTACTAAATACAAACAAAACCAATAAAGCAACATAAAAGATGATAAATGTAGCTTTAGCTAATGAAACTTAGCCATGTCTTTAGTATTGCCGTCTTTGCTTCAGTTCAAACCGCTTTTGCAGTCGATTTATATATTTCAACAGTTTAAAAACGTAATAATATAAATGAATTTCTTCTCTTGATCGGTCGTTAGCTTTGTTTTGATTTTTTCTCTGTTTTGAATTTATTAATTGAATTATAGCTTTCGGTATACCTTTGATTGCGTCCACTCTTTTCAAATTATTAACTCCGGAACAAATTTTAAGCGTCTTAATTCTGTGGGGTCTGGGCGGGTCCGAAGATTGTTAGAAATTAGAAAAGTTGCCGAAAAGGTTTTGGTAAGGGCAAAAACATCATTTTCCAGCTTTTCTCATCGAGCTCTATCTGCATAATAAAATGCGAAAAAACGAAACATTTTGAAAATTTAATTTTTGGGAGGGGTCTGTCAAATTCTGGCGATATTTTGGATTATTGGATGATTCTCATTTTAGTTGTTTTTTTGGTAGTTTTTCCGAAATTTTTGAAATTTTTTCGCATTTTCTTTTTTCTTGTTATGAATTTTCTATGTATTTATCATCGACTTTTGTGATTCTTGGAATCCTTTCATTTTATCTTTTCATTTCACTGCGGTATCGCTCAATATTTTTTCAGATATTTTGCAAGACAAGCGTCAAGTGCTTTTTTCAAAATGTTCCAATGAAAATTGTGATTCGTTCGCATTCCCGTCAAATCAGTTTTGTTCGCGTCATCACGTTTAGATTCAAGTGGCCGAAATTCTGGGAAAAAAAAATTCCGAAATTCGAAATTCAAATTCTGAAATTCTTTAATTAAAATTTAAATTTTAATTAAAAAAATCAATTAATTAAAATTTAAATTCATTCAAATTCTTTTTTTAAAACTAGATCGGAAAATCGCCAGTCGGAGGCGGGAGGGCAAAAACATAATTTTCGACATTTTCTATTTTCGTAGCCGTATTCATAGGTGGGCAGCACCAAAATTATGGGGAGGGGCGCAAGATTTTTCTAAAGATAAAAAAATGGTCTCCAAACTAGTGGTATGGCGAGAAAACACATTTTTCAACGTTTTTCATCGGGCGCTATCCATTGGCATCAAAAAATTGAGGGAAAAAACAGAAAAAAATCTTCAAAAATTGAATTCTGGGTGGTATTTTGGTTTTTTGTGTGGGGTTGAGTAATCGGCCTTGTGGGGGTGCATACCCTACAAATCCCACTCCCCACGCCCACGTGTGGTGGGCAGTAGCCAAATTCTATGGGTCCAATGGGTCTGAATCGCCGAAAATACGAAGCAGCACCAAAAATTCGATTCTAAGTGGTCTATCGATTTTTCTGGAGGAGGGGTTCTTTCCGACTCATGGGGTGGTGGGGGGTCCAGACCACACATGGGCGTGGTTGTGTTTTGGGGGTATACACCCCCCGAGAAACCAATATACCTCCTTAGAAACCAAAATCCCCCCCCCCAGAATTCAATTTTTGAAAAGGTTTTCTTTTTTTAGCAATTTTTTGATGCGAATTGCTAGTGCTCGATGAGAAACGTTGAAAAATGGTGTTTTTGGCCATATCACTATTTTGAGGCTATTTTATGACCCTTGAAAAATCTTGCACCCCCCCCCTCCCCCCAAGAATTTTGGTGCCGCCCACCTATGCTCCAGACCCCTCCCCCATGCCAATATATGGCCGTATTGATTTGCGCTAAATAGGAAAAAATTGATTTGATATGTTTGGGGATATGCTTCCGGCGGTAGGTTTTGTCCATAATACAGTAGACCTCGGAATTCGATTTTCGAATATTTTTCTTTTTTCGTCATTCTTTATTCCGATGGATTGAGCTCGATGATAAAATCGAAAAACTTTCTACATGACCATTCTCGGCACAACCCGCGGATTTTCCAATTTTTCAGAAAAACCTCGGACCCAATGCTGTTCGAAGCCTTTTTAACCTATTTTTTGCAAAAAAAATCCACAATTTTCGGCTCTTCGCTCCCCTGATAGTACTTTTTCGCACACATTATTAGTATCGGTCGATTTCGCTAGAATTTTTCGGATATTCTTTTGTTTTCAAAAAGGTTTGTGTCCGAAAAATAAGTGTTTGGAAAAAGAATTTCGCAGTGCTCCTCCCTCCACCTCCTCCAGAATTTCCACGTTGTATATGTGTTTCTCGTCTCTATTTTGTAAATATCTTCTTTTGACTTATCCGTAAAACGTATTTTGTGCTCACACGCGCACGTGAAATGACTTAAGCGGTCTAGCTAGCTATGTACCATACATGATCTGGAAAGGGGGGTTTATCATCTCTCCAGGAATAATTTTAACCCTTCCCAGAATTCGTAATACTAATTGATAAGACTCGGAAATCATGAAGCAAACCACTTAAAGTTCAAAACAAATGTTAACACGTTGAAAATGGTTTGTTAATTGAATTTGATTGTACAAAAAATCAACATAATTATTCTGTAGACATATTTATCTTCTAAATTTGTTTTTAAATTAGGGACATTTGTCAAAAACCGAAAATCAGGTACCCACGTATATGTGTATCAAAAATTTTCAGCCTACACATTCTTTGGGTGCCGACTTTCTTTTCATTTCAATCTAATTCTCCTAGTTAACGGGACAAATGAAATAAAAATTCGATTTTTAAATCTTATTTTTGATTATCTCATATATTGTATACCCATCCTTTTTCTAATTCAGTCAGTTAATTAAAATTGGCTACCTGAATAAAGTTTCCTAATTTCATTCCGGAATTCCGTTCTGTAGACTATACCTTTAGGCCCTGCCTGCCACCATACATACTTCGCTATGAGGAGTATGAGTGAGTGATTTGTGATGCTGACCTCGTCCTCAAATACGTGGACTACAGTAGGATAGATTTCTGTCATCGCAACCAACCCTCAACCCCGTTATTAAGCACAAACGACTTTAAGACACACTGAGAAAATTTACCTTGTGTCCATTGAAGGTCTGCAACTTCAAAAATTAACATACCCTCAAAATTTTGTATATGGGATTTCTTGAGGCAGTAAAAACAACGACGTCGGCCGTTTTGCTTAAAACGCAAAACTGGCGGAGATATTGGCCTGTAAAGTTGCGGTTTTTAGTAGTTTTTGCAAAACTGTGATACATAAATTTGAATATTTCCTGTGCTCGCAAATTTAATGATCAGATAGCGAAACTTGGCAGAAATTTTACTTAACGGATTTACTTACTCTATGATTAGTAACGTTTTACACAAAACTGTAAACTTTGCGTTTTATTGTAACTCTTACACAACATTTGTGTCATGCATCCGACCAGAATTTTTTGATTTTTTATCTATAGTATTCCAAATAGTTGCCAGCGGGGGCTAAAATTTTCTCAGTTTGTAGCCCTAGACTGCATACACAAGCCTACAAAATTTCATTTCGAATCTCGTACCACAAACTGCACCAGGTACAGTAAACTGTAGGCTACTTCTTATAAATGCATGATAATTAATAGAAAAAGTACGAACTTGTATTTGGTCTGTAAGCAAGCTTACTGCAGGTGGTAAAATGATATCGTGGCATATGTAGGAGGCAGTGACGAAGTGTTAATCCGAAAATTTTTGAAACCAGTTCTACACTGGTTCTCGTGATAAATTACAAGAACTGAGTCATGCTGTAAATCTTGTTTATGTTGAAATCTTAATAAAAATTGATAATTTTTTGTCCTAACTCAGTAAGTTTCCGTTCGTCAGGCCTCAAATTTTGTACGTAGTTAGTAGCTGTATGTTTATGCAAAGATGCTGAATTCCAGAATCTCCTGCCATAAGTTGCACGAGCTGCAGTAAGTTGTAGGCCATTTCTTATGCATTATAAAACTATTTATGTAGGTTCGCATGTTATGTAAACTTGTACAAACTGAATTATATATAGTAAACTTATATTTTAGCTTGCGCAATAAAGCAGCCTGTGGATATGAATCGGCAAATTTTTGAAACGTGTTCTACACTGGTTATTGAGCTAAATTGCGAAATTGAATGTTTGTGTGCTGTGCGCCCGAAAAAATTATGCTTTTATTCTGTTCAGCAAATGAGTACTTCTGGACCTGACCTATTCACAGTATGTCCCTAAATTTGTACTCAAACCTGGAAAAAATAATTTGTAAACTGCAGGCCGTTTCTTCCATATGAGCAGTCTATTTGTGAAATAATGCCAATTGAACTTTTTACAATTTTTTATAGGCGCATGCATATCACAGATGGCAGGAACTTGTAATTTCACTTTGCAAGAAGGTTCGTCGAGGTGTGTATCAGCAAAATTTTGATGCATATTTTACTACTCACTCATAGTTCACATATAGGTACAATAACAGAGCCTTGATAGGTGTACCTATATATAATGCTTGCATATTGACCTTTAGCTCAGTAAGTGCTCTTCGTCGACTCCGAATTTTTTCTGAATTTGCTGCTCTTTTGCCTCTTGCAATAGTTGTCCGAGTTGTGTGTACATGGGTGAGTACCACACGGGGACTGGGGGTTTGGGTATGCACTCCCCAGAAATTTGAATACCCCCAGAAATCAAAATACTTCCCCCCCAGAATTCAATTTTTGAAATTTTTCTTTTGCTCTTTTCGCGATTTTTTGATGCCAATGGATAGTGCTCGATGAGAAACGTTGAAAAATGGTGTTTTTTCGCCATAACACCATTTTTTAGACCGTTTTTTGACCTTTGAAGATTTTTGCACCCCCTCCCCCCAGAATTTTAGTGCTGCCCACCTATGGTGAGTGCCATTTGCAGCGCAATTTCAAGTCATTCCCATATGCCTAGCTTACCCTCAAGTTATACCCAAGTGACAATTAGCTGTATGAATAGCATGGCTGCTTTCGTATCATTAGAAGGCTTTCAACTTTTGTTCATGCAAAATATTTTAGCAGCCAGTAATCTTCAAGGTGTAAAAAAACATTTTGTCTTTCAGTAATCATAGGTAGCGCGATAGCGCTACCTATAATATACTTGGCCACCCTTTTTTCTTATATGTTCTTCACAGCGAGTGCGAAATTTCTGCCCCCCCTCACAGCTATAACGGCACACATCTGAGAGGTGCGTTTTTTTTAAAAGGTAGATAATAAAAAAACTTAGCCCCCATTTTTTTTCTTGTTTACACTCAATACCGAGTGCGTCGTGAGTGTGTAAAGTTTACACCAAAAATTCAAATAATTTGCGGAGGGCCAATTTTTTTAAAAATGTTTTCCATAATTAGTAGGTTACGAATCTGGTCTTAAAATTTCTTTACACTCATTGATTGTTGCACAGGAGTGTAAACTAGACGGTTTTTTACAGTTTTCGTGTGCAAGAGCATATCTAACTCAGTTTTACATTCTATGCAGTCTGATTGGTCTCAAACGGTAGACGGTCAAAAAATCTAGGGACGACTTTTTTTAATTTTTTCAAAAAGTAATATTTTCGAATTTAGAGGCGGTTTATTGTAAAGAGTCTGGGACAAAAAACTTTTTTCCCTGCCATATTCTCCACTTGGTAGACAAAACGTGGTAACTACCCTTAAAATGTGCCTCGTCTTAAGCGCTACACGTCAAAATTTATTTTGTTTCTTTACAATCAATATTGCGTTATTAGTGCAAGTGTAAACTTTACACTGAAAAAATTTTTTCCACCCATAGCGTCGTGGATGATGAATTTTTTTAAAAATGTTTTCCCTAATTAGTAGGTTACGAATCTGGTCTTAAAATTTCTTTACACTCATTGGTTGTTGCACAGGAGTGTAAATTAGACGGTTTTTTACTGTTTTCATGTGCAAGAGCATATCTAACTCGTTTTACATTCTATGCAGTCTGATTGGTTTCAAAAGGTAGACGGTTATAAAATCTAGGAGAAACTTTTTTTATTTTTCCTTAAAAAGTAATATTTTCGAATTTAGAGGCGGTTTATTGTAAAGAGTCTGAGACAAAAAATATTTTTTCCCTGCCATATTCTCCACTTAGTAGAAAAAACGTGGTAACTACCTTTAAAATCTGCCTCGTGTTAGGCGCTACACGTCAAAATTTATTTTGTTTCTATTACAATCAATATTGCGGTATTAGTGCAGGTGTAAACTTTACACTGAAAAAATTTTTCACGCCCAGAGCGTCGTGGATGATGAATTTTTTTAATGTTCTCTGTGAGGTTAGAATAACGAATCTGACCTTCAAACTTTTCTACAATCAATACACAGTACCCGGGATTCAAACTTTACACTCTAGTGGATGAGTAAAAAAACAGATTTTGTCCAAGATTTCTCTGCCAACTTTTTCGGTTATGAATTAAGATAATTTATATAGATAAAAATAAAGTAACTTTTAAGGGCTACACGTCGAAACAAACCGCGTTTAAAAAAATGTAATATTGAGTTGCTTATGGGGGTGTAAAGTTCGAAATCTGAGGTGTAAAATGGGCGAAAAAAAAACAGGTTTTTTCGTATTTAATTGGTAAATCATATCAAATATTTTGCGGAACATAAGTTTGGCACATACAAACGTACTACAATCAAAGGGCAACAAACTGGCCCAAGCCGAATTTATTTACACTCAATGGGGCGTTCAGTTCAGATTTTTAAAGTTTACAATGTGGTGGACAGCGAAAAATACGTGTTTGTCCATATTTTTGTTCGCCACCCCTTAAAAAGTACTTTATTTTTATCCTATTCGACCTCTCCTGACTTCTTCACTTCATATTTTTGTTCGCCACCCCTTAGAAAGTACTTTATTTTTATCCTATTCGACCTCTCCCGACTTCTGAACAGAGAAAGTTAGGTGTAAATAAATTCGGTTTGGGCCAGTTTGCCGTTGATTGTAGTACGTTTGTAACTTATGTTTGAAAACTTTACACTGAAAAAATTTTTTGGGAAAAAAATCGGTTTGGGTTTTTTTTTGAAACAGATGAAAAAAAACCGATTGATTGCCCCAGATGTGCATTCTTGTGCTCAATTTCCATGCGCACGTACACGACCGTTAAGCGCAACGCTTAAGCGAGTCGCCCGGGTATCTACCTTCCCCTAAAAATTATCATATTTTTAATTCCTTTCCCACACATATTTTCAATCAAAAACCGGGATAGGAAAATGGGCACTCGGGCTTAATGCGACTTGAGTACTAATTGGTATGTGTGTTATCATATCTTACGTGTTTTTAAAAGATCATATGTGTGTGCCTCAAATTTGTGCCTGTCTCGTTTGCACATACCTTTACCGTAAGCTTTTGCCCATAGGCCTATTGTCGTATTCATAGATCCTTTTCATATCTCTTGGTTCGTGTTGTTACGCCTCTTTTTCCGCGTCAGTTAAAACTGCGGTGCGAGCCGAGCGCAGTTTTGACGGCACTTTAAGATTTTACATTTTACAATTAGCTTTTGAGCCTGAGAGCCTCTCCGCCAGCTTCCGCGCTGAGCGTATCTTTTTCCCTTTTCGTCGCCGTACGTGAGAGCAGACTCGCACAATGCGCCTTTTTATCTGCTAGGCTGCAGAACTCGTCGTGTTTGTGCAAATTGGCATCAGTTGTTGTATGCCTTTGGCGGGGCTTGTGCCCTTGTTTAGTAATATTGTTTGATTTTATCCGATTAGCGTAACACGACGGTCAGCAGCATATATCCTCCATGCTGTCGCTTTTTAATTGCTTCATAATTTTTCTGTCGAAAAAATATTGTGAAAATTAATTATTTAATTAACGGTTGAATTTCCGTGCTGTTGAATTCTGTCCTTGTGCTACACTATACTTAGGAACCCTTAATATTTTCAAGCACCGGAATTCGGTCCAAAACAAATTAATTAATAATCTTTTTGAGCCCTCAATCAGGTTTCCGGGAACTTACTTTAATTAGGTACTTAATCTCAAAAGGGGTTAAATAAGTAAGTTTCACTAGGTGGCGTGCGTAGAGGGACGGGCTACCTTGAATAGGCTGGGCCGCTTACCCCCCCCCCGAATCGCCGCCTCGGTGATCGACCTCCTAAAAAGGGCGAGAACCCCGTGTGAGCGCATAAGCTTGAGATTAGTGGTTAAGTAAGCGAAGTGAACGTAGCTTGAGTCTACGTTAACACATCTGATATTTACTTGTCCTTGGGCCATTGTGGAGACTTAATTTTTGTTGATCGTAATATCAGAATTACGAATCCGACCGAAATTTTCTTTGAACTCTGTGGTTGTGTAAAGTTTAACTGCTTATTAACTCAACTCTTGTTCTAGAGTATTGCGGAAGCTTAATTTTTTCAAAATGTTCTACGTAAAATCAGAATTGAGAATCTGACTATTAGTTTTCTCTACACCTAGTAGTTGTTTGAAGTTTGCACTAATCATTTGTTATTAAATGTAGTTTATACTACAAATTTATTTTACTTCCAAATCTGAGCGTTAGTGTTCCTTACACTTGATATTTGCGTGGAGTTAATGCTGAAAAACTTTGATCTGTTAAAATAAATGTGAGTTGTCTTGTTTGAAAAGGATAATGCTGATGTTAAGAACATTATTGTTTTCCGTGTTCTTGGACTGCTGTCATTATAATGGCATGTTACTGTATGTGTTTACTGACTGATGTTCTCTAATCATACTAATTAAAAGTGGGGTACTAGCAAAGAAAAATGCTCCGATGGAACAAAAAAGATGAATATACTTGGAATTGTGGATTATTAAGGATGTAAAAGGAGGGGACTAGGAAAAGTCTACCTAAGGTCGCAAAATCTGCTAAAATCAGACTTTCTCTAAGCAACGCAAAAAATCGATGTATATTCTGCGGCCTCTAAAAAGTGGCTTTTTTAAATAATGTTCGAAGTTTCAGATAAGAGTGTACGAAATCTATCGCTTACTTTTCAAATTGCTAGCACCTGATTGATTGAAAACTAAGAGGTTTGTTTATTTTGTTATGAGCATTATAGCAAGCGTAGCAGGGGCCGATTGATTAGTGCACTCAATCGTTTCGGGCAAGCTAGTGTATCTACATTTAGTCTGTTTCCAAGTCAACTTACGCGTTTCCTACTGTTTTTAACCAACCATGTCTCCAATGGTCTTCGATGTTTGTGTTTTTCATTCAATTGGCTTAGAAGACTGTTAGATTACTCAATATTATTTCCCATAGCTACTGCATAGCTAACGTGCTGCTTTTTCAATCATTTTTATGGTTAAATATTTATTTTAATCTGTTGGCCGCAGAATATACATCGATTTTTTGCGTTGCTTAGAGAAAGTCTGATTTTTAGCAGATTTTGCGACTTTAGGTAGACTTTTCCTAGTCCCCTCCACACATGCGTGGCGTGGGGGCCCGGGGGGTCTGACCCCCCCCAGAAACCAAAAGACCCCCCCAGAAATCAAAAGACCCCCCAGAATTCAATTTTTGAAAATTTTTTTCTGTTTTTTTTCGCAATTTTTTGATGCCAATGGATAGTTCTTGATGAGAAACGTCGAAAAATGGTGTTTTTATCGCCATACCACCATTTTTAAGGCCATTTTTTGACCTTTAAAGATCTTGGACCCCCCAGAATTTTCTTGCTGCCCACGTATGATCCCTCCCTTTTACATCCTTAATAATCCACAATTCCGGGCATATTCATCTTTTTTGTTCCATCGGAGCATTTTTCTTTGCTAGTAAAGATAATGAATGACGCGGTATGTATTCTGCTGGCGTTCGATCATAGCTATTGACGTCATTTTGATAAATGAGCACTATTGGCGAAAAGTATAAGCGTTTCTCCTTGCTGGATTAATCCAAATTTCGAGATAAGAAAAACTGAGACATTTGCATTCGTATATTATGTATGTTTGTTGCTGTGAGTGAAGGCTACATGCTTGGCATATAGGTGCTCGTACGTATCTTGTGTCCACCAAACTTAAGTGGTTAGTGAACTCTAGCTGAACACATTGTTTACCACTTCCATGTGCTTGTATGTATTGTTCAAACGGTTTCTTCATTATAACCTATGATTTCTCTTTAGAAGAAAAATCAGATAACCACTAACCAGTCATCCTTTTCCCCAGACCAAGCAACACTCGCACCTGCAACCAGATGAGATAGCCCGTGGGGTTTTGCGGAGTCTGCTCCCAGAATGGAAAAATGGAATTTTTCTGCGGAAAATAAGGCAACATAAAGGCAAAAAATGAAAATAAGTTTTCTGCAAAATTGCTTCGAAATTGGCTGAAAGCTGTAGATTGGGCTCTATGCTACTTCAGCGTTTAATACGACTTTTTTGATGCTATTATAGCAGAAAGCTCACTGATTGACTCCCCAGACTGGCCAGTATGTATAGCTATGCTTGCAATTACTATGTATACGGAAGTAGCATACATACATATATGTCCGTACCTACGTGATTTTGTATCTTATCTGTATCTAATAACAGGATGCAAGCCAATTATTTTGTGTTAAAATATATCTTTGCTAATTGTCCTTTGGACATTTTGTAAGAAAGATATTCTGTTGAATGCCAGCCCCATAACGCTCAAACCGAATGTGCCGCCTACAGGCTTGACAACGAGACCACTCAAAACGCATATGCCCAGGTAACAATTTATAGTGCATTGTATTATAATTTATTTTTAATTATTTAATTTATTGAATAAATTAAATTATTATAATTAATTTTTATTTATCCATAATCTAATGTTTTTTTCGATATTCTTGTAGCATCATCTCAAATACGCGAAGGAGGGCATATCACTAGAAGAAAAGGTTGAAATTTTGATAAGAAAACTTGCCAGACTCAGATAAAAAAATCGCTCACAAAACAAAAATGACAGAATTTATTAACACTTATTCATTCCAATCTTTTCAAATTACAGAGCATTTTTGAGCCATTTTTGACTTAACTTTTAAATTCTGAAATTGGTGACTCAGTTGATCGGACTTCCTTATTAACTTTTGTCGATGTGTATATCCCACTAATCATAATTATGCTTTGTGCAATTCAGTCCTGCAAACAGGCGCAATTCAGAGGGGGCAGGGGCCCCTATCGTCAAGAAAACAGTTGGGCGCAATAGGGAATAATGTGCATTTTTTGATGATTTTAGCCAGTTTTTATCACAATTTTTCACATTTTTCCGGCGCTTCACGCTCGGTATCACTCATTAATGACATTTACTGACTTTTTTGCACTCCTAAAAACTTTATTTTTACGTCAGTCAGATTAGTTTATGTACAGAAGAGGGATTCTTTCAGTTTTTACGCTGATTTTTCGACTATTTTTTGCACTAATTTTGTGCAGTTTTTCGGAGAAAATTTTTCCGATCACAAATGATGCAATGTAAAAACCAAAAGACGAAAAACCGATACTTTAAGCATAACGACTGATTTTTTGGACAATTTTTGACACTATTGGGAAATTTGGGATTCCGCCCCGTCAGAAAATCCTGGATCAGCCACTCCCGTAAACTCTTCATTTGCTCATATATGTGCAGTACTGCTCTGTCTGCAAGGTTATTTTATGAACTCACCAGCATTTTTTAGATCATAGTCAAGGCACTGCAGAGGACCCGTCCTCTTATGGAACAACCATCGTACCATTAGGCATGAGTTCTACAATAAAACTGCAAACTGATGCCTCTTGTGATGCTGAATGTTTTATGAAAACTGCAAAATACAATGAGGATCCTGGTGAATGTGGATTAGACGGATCTGATGCACAACTCCATCGTCTAAGTGATTTTTCACGTGTTGAATTATCTGAGCACAATCCATTTACCAATGGTGCGGAAAAATGAAGCCCAATTGATATTAGCTCGAGGTGATGGAATATTTGACAATGAGAACAATGACCTGTATAACACATGTATGTATGTGGACGACATGCTCGATTATTAGGCAAAAGCCTTTCATTTGCTAACGTTTATCGCCGTTCAGGAGGACAATCTTACAAAGCATGCACTTTCCCATCAGTGACAGGCTTTGCTACACATCTAAGACCACAAGCTTCTAAAAATGCCTATATATCCTGTGATCAGGCAGAGGCCGTTTTACACATGAAGGCTAAACTTGTGCCAGTCGGTCTTCGTGAGTACATTATCTTGTGATTCAAGCTTCTCTAGAGTGGAAGAATTCATTTAACTGTGCTACCAAAAACATCTAATTCAGCAATGTACATAATCTGATACCTTTCCAGCTGTAGGAGCATACATGTACAGCATGGGAATCCAGGGGATCAGGCCAAAAAATTTTTAAACAGTGTTCGTTTTCGGGCTAAAAACGGTAGGTACACGTCAAAAAAAACAATTTTTGACGTTTTGGACAATGTTCTTTCTTTCTAGAACATAACAACAAAAAATCTCGAGAAAATTTGAAAATATAAAGTAAATGGAACAAAATATTGTCAAAATGTGCACTTATATGGCGCGAAATGCTCAAAACTTGAGACTTTGAGTCAGAATGAGCTAACGCTTAAAAAAGCATACTTTTTACAATTTTGACGAAAAATCGACTATTCTGGGGGTTGCAGTCATTTTCTGGGAGTTAATTGCCATTCCGGGGTCAAAACTCAAAACCCCTAAGAACACGTTTGTGTAGGAGCATAAGAATAAAAAGAAATCATAGGTATGAGCATACATTGGCAGCAGCCAAATTCTAGGGGGGCCGATGGGGCAAAATTGCCAAAAATAGCATCAAAAGTTCAATTCTGGGATCTATCAATTTTGGGTTGTGGTCGTCCGGATTCTGGGGGTTCAGACCGCCCAAAGCCCTTTCCACGCCCTTGTGTGGTTATGAGTATGCTTCATTGTTTGTTTTGTACAAAAACTTCGATTTTTTTGTAAAATGGAAAATCGACCATAAACTGCATATACTTTGTGTACAAAATTTTACAACTGCTCCAAAAATCTTTGTTAGAACCTCAAAGTCCTTGTCCCATACAAAAAAAATGTTGGTATGCTTGAGCAACATATACACATGGGCAGCGACCAAACTGTGGGTTCTAAAAATTTTCAAAGGTCAAATATGTGCCAAAAAAGTGATGATACGCGCAAAAGCATCATTTTTTGTCGTTTTTCTGAAACTCTATTTATTGGCATCGAAAAATTGCGACAAAAATATGAAAAATTTATGAACTTACTTCTAATTCTGAGGGGGTTTTCAGATTCTAAGAGTTCAGAAGCCCCATGCCCATGTGTGTTGAGAATGCTGAGTATAGCTAGTTATGTTTGTTGTACGTTATTTTCTTATATTAAATTAACAACAGTTAGGAATTAATTTAAAACAATAACAACAAAATTATTTCCAACTTTCGTCAATTAATTATTTTTACTCTTAACCAAACACAAATTTGACAAATTTATAACTAGTTGTTTCATTTTCAGCTGTTTGCAAGTCACACAGAAGATTCGTGGATGACCTTCTAGCTGAATATCTGATAGTAAGAACTTCACAAATTTTAATAGTTATAAGTAAGGTACAAATACTGTCTGTTTTCTGTTCAGTCTAGCACAATTTAAAAAGTCATAATTCTGCACCTTTTGTATCCAGGCTAAGCGAACATAAATATTATAAGACATAAATATCTCTTGATTCAGCTTCACTTAAAAGTAACACTTTAAAGAAGTAGGATATTTTGATAAGCATTTATTCAAAAAAGGATTTTGTTATGACAAGTTTGAAAAATGAATATTAGGTATCCCATCTACAAAATTCCCTAAAAATCTTTAATTTTTCCTAGAATTCCTCATGTTCGTGGTTTGCCTACTTGTTATAAAAATGAAAAAGTTCAAAGACCCCACTGGTCGAAAAATAATGATCTTTGTAATTGGGATGGTACCTCAACTATTCCAAAAGCAGTTCAAAATAGGTCCAAAAATTTACCCTTCACAAGCGGAATAGCGTTTTTCTGGCGTTTTACGTTGTGTATTTTTTCGAAAAACTATAAATTTTTGACAACTTTGCGCAAGAAAAATTGTTAAATTTTTTCGGCGCATAGTGCCAGAAAATTTGTCAAATTCAGGTAGAAAGACGTTTAAGCTTAAATTACTGCTTGATTTCATCAACTTATTGCAAAATACATAACCATTCTTTATCTCGTCAATGCATTATATACATAATGATGACATATAGTATATTATTATCACATATAATATAATAAGGCAGGCAAATGGGGAGAGGGTTGTGGGGGCGATTGCAATGCTATTCGTACATTTTACCTGCCTTGAAAGCAGTTGATTACAGACGCCCAACACATTCGCCTGATTCACAGGGGGTCCAGCCAGACCCCCACGCCCATGTGCGGTTAACACTATCTGTCCTATTCTGATTAAAATGTTGCGTGCTGTGGTAAATATCAAGTCTTTTTGCAGATCAAGAAAGGTTACTGCCTCAGACCACCTGTGAAAAAAACATTTGCAGAATCTCCAAACTTACCAGTACCAAGACTTGGTTATGCATGTTCAAGTGGAGGGCAAGATGAAAGCTTTCATTCATCTCAATCAGACGAATTAGCCATTACATCATCTCAGCTAGAGCGAGAGGAAGCTATCCGGAGCAATATGCTTAATATAGCAAAACTTGGCCAAATTCCTAACTTTCACTTTGCTAGAAATTTCAGAAGTCTTGCATCAGATACAAAGCATCATCCATCTTACAGCTTATGGAGGGAGCAATGGCACCAGATGCACCTGACGAGTTACATAGCATGATTTGTAGGGAAATTGACAATAAATGGATACAAGGTAAACAGCATTCCTTTAAATTTACTGCTTTTCACAATGTTGATTGGGAACTTACCTAGCTGTATGACCTGTATAAATACACATCACATGAATAAGGTACTATCCATGATCAAATTTTGGAGTTTTATAAAAAAAATTTCATAGTAAATAATAATCTCACAATTAATCTATTATACAATTTGCATATTTACTGCTCAATGAAATACTAAGCAAATAAAGAAAAATAATAACAGAATAAATTAAAATAAGCAGTAAAAAGCCATATTTAAAAAGTAGCATATGGCAAAGTAGATATGTGAAAGGTAAAGAAAGAAATGTGGTTGAAGTAAATTAAAAACTATTAGATATCTAATACACTTGCAAATAATTATTTTATCCCAGTACTTACAACATGTTGACACTGTTGTGTTTTATCAGCCGTGCAGTTGAGGAGGAATAGTCTCCAGCAGACATGCACAGCATTGAGAGGGAGTGGGGAATTTCTAACTTTTTTGCGCTCAAAAGAATGGATATGTGTCAAAACATCATATTTCGGCATTTCTGACAATGCTGTATCTTTTTAGAGCATAAAAATTAAAAAAATCCGAAATAATACCAAAAAAATTTGAATAACTTGAACAAAATTCAGCAAAAAAAAGGTTACAAATTTTTAGGAAAATTGCAAGTTCTGGTGGAAGATATTTTTTGGGGGTGGGTAAAAAAATTTTTACTTCAGATCATGTATAGTCGGAGACCCCAGAATGGACGGGAAAGTTTTCTAGGGAATAAGACAAAATATAGACCAAAAATAGATAAAAATTTGTGCTTTTTGCAAAAATGCTTGAAATTGACCATAAATTATGGATTAGCATAGTTTTTACACTGTTTATTCATCTAACTTTTTATGTCTTTGTGAGAAGCATGTTTTTTATTCTGACTATTTATAGAAAATGAAAATCTGAAAATTAGATTACATTACTATTATTGATTGTATTATTTTTAGGTGAGACTGTTAAATTGAAAAATGTCCTCAAGTCAGTTGCTGAATGTTTCCTGGCAGCCCAAACATCATCGATTCGAAAGCACTGCCTATCTATCGCTGCGCCATTTGTTTCATTCAATGAACTTCAATCATTCATCCCAGGACTGACATCGTTTTATTACAAAGAAGCTAGAATTTTTGCCAAATCTTTTGGTTTTGGAACTAGTCTAGAAAAACCAGAGTTGAAACGAATTCGCTATGATGAGAAAAAATTAACAAGCTTTATTGCATTCATCACTTCACCCCATGTGATTTCAGACTTGCCATTTGGTCATTCAACTGTCACATTTTCTTCTGGAATAAAAACGGAAATTCCACAAGTCATGCGAACAATGGTCAGTGAGCGTATAGTATCACAGTACATTCAGTATTTGGAAGAGAATGGTGAAACTCAGCATGCTTTGAGCCGCAGTGCTCTGCTCCGTATCTTAGACTACTGCACAGCTTACACCAGGAAGTCAGTACATGGTCTTGATTACATAAGTTATAGGGGTTCTGAAGGCTTTGATTATCTTATTGAAACCATAAAAAGTTTGAACACGCTTTTCAAAGTGATGATGTGACTAGTTCAATCCTGAAGTTAAAAGAAGCAAAATTATATTTGAAGACAGATTACAGGTTACATGTAAAAGAAAATTCGCAAATATCAGAGCACTGTACAAAATTTGCCTTGAGTGATCCTAAGCTGCAGCAATTGCAATCACATTGCATTGATCATCAGCATAATATGCAATGTGAACATTGTGAGCAAGTTAAAAGTGCACTTAATGTTGTTGAAACCATGATTGAGCAGCTTGACTTCACTACCTTCCAAGAAAAGGTTGAAATTCAATTTCTAGTAAAAGAAGCAATTAACAATGTAAAAGAATGGCAGAAACACCAAATTCGAGCTGTGAATCAAGATCGTGCAAGAACTGACATAGTATCATCTCTTACTGATTAAGAAGTATATATACAGCTTGACTGGGCAATGAAGTTTCTGCCAACTAGTGGGCGTGAAGATCAAGCCAGCTGGTTTGGTAAACGTGGAATTCCATGGCATATTACATACGTGCTTTACAAGAAAAATGGGGTAGTTTATTCAAGAAATTATGTACAAGTTTTTGATCCTGTAGCACAAGACAGTGGCGCTGTCATAGCACTTTTGGGCGAATTATTCATGCGAATAAAATATGAACAAACAGAAGTGAAAACTGCCTTCATTAGAAGTGATAATGCAGGATGTTACCATTCTTCTAGTACAATCCTTCTAGTTAATCGCATGTCAATGGTAGCTGGAATTGCTGTTAAGAGATGGGATTTTTCTGAGCCTCAGTTTGGAAAAGGACCGTGTGATAGGATAGCGGCTCAAATTAAACGACAAGTACGCCTTTATGTTGATGAGAACCATAAGTGTGCAGATGCCAGGCAATTTGTGCAATGTGCTGCAGCCTATAGAGGGATAAAAGGCACTACTATTATTTACTCCCAGCTACATTTACCAAATGTTAAAAAGAAAACACCACCAATTCCCGGAATAAGTTATTACTATAATTTTTTACTTTCGCCACTCCAAATTAAGGCATGGCGCAGTTATAAGATAGGGTCAGGCATTTCAATCCCTAAAATGAGCGTATTTATACCCAAAACAACTCCATTGCCTCAGTTGTATGTAGTTCTTGCTTTTAATGAAAACCAGAAGGAAGAAATGCCACTGAGAGAATCCATTCTTTGGATTCCAGCAAAGCCACAAATCGAAACAATAGAACCAGCAGATGAGTCCCCATTTGAAGCATTAGAAGTGAGTGATGTTTGTAGTAACAGTTTGTTTCAATGTTCAGAGGAGGGGTGTGTTAAGAAGTTTCAGAAGCATGGCAATCTAGTCAGACAGCTAATGCTTGGAAATCACAAGAGAATACCCCAGCGCATAAGCCTGAGGGATTCAGCCATACAGAGCTATATGGCCAGCTTGGAATCCATTCGAACATTGCCTTCTTTACCAGAAATGCAAATGGCTCTTCAAGAATTTTATGATCTGCCTGTAGAACAGCAGAATACAATTGGTTGGGCATTGAAAACAAGTAGGAAATGCCAAGTGCTGAATACAAAGCAGCGAGATTTTTTGATTGGTAAATATGATGAAGGAATACGTAGAAAGTCAAAATTTGATCCTGTGAGGGTTGCAGAGCTAATGAGACGAGATCAGCAGTTCATTGTAAAAGAATTCCTCACTGTACAACAAATTGTTAGCTTCTGGTCGCGAGAAGCAAGTAAAAGGCGAGAGGAAGCATCAACGTATTATAGCGCCACAAATGATGAAATAGAGTGCACTGAAGAAGAGGAACAAATGAGTTTAATTGAAGATCCGGCTATATATGATCCCCACATTGAAATGGAAAGCATTTTATCAAACAGTGATTGTTTTGTATGATTTTTTAGGCTTAGATGCTTTGAAAGTTTGTTGTCAGATACATTTATGAGCATTTATAGATAAGTTTAATAATTTTAGACGAAAAAGTCATAATTCATGAACTGTGAAAGCAAAAGACATTATTAAAATTATAAAAAGATGAATACTACAGTTTTTACAAAAAAATAAAATTTGTCTCAAAAGTCATAGATTGTTGCAGCTTTTTTTCCACAGTGCTTTCTGAGATCAATCTTTTCTTGCTTTGTGTCTTATATTTTACCAAAACTTCCCTTTAAATCTATCTTGTTCCCATATTTTTTGTAAATCATAAATTTTTCATCTCAAATGATTTAGAAAATTATGTCACATTCCCAAGCAACATCCTCATCAGAACGTGCATATATGTGACCTCAGCCTAATCTATCAGTACGAAAATTATATGTAAACATTTAAATTCATTTTTGCAATGAGTTTCTGAACTTAATTATATACATACATATGTATTTACATTAAAAATGTATCCAAGTGTACTTGTTATTCTGATCAAATAAAGCACGTTTATATTTTGTTTTTCATCAGAGTCTACGTGTAACCATAATTTCTGATGGGTACATCCAAAATTGCATCAAAAAAGACCAAAAAATTATTGATAGGCAAAAAGCATAATTTTTATGGTGTCCGATCCGGCGTGAAAAAAAGCGTGAGAAGACTATCAAATGAACCAATACATACTGGCATTGAATATTTTGTTGATTTGTACATAGGCTCTTTGTAATTAGTATCTAAACCAGAAGTCACAAGCTATAGCCAGGCACATGCAGCTGAAAAAAATAAAAATTGTTGAAGCGCATTTAACAGATTACACCAAAATAAATTTCAGCACACTTTTAGATCTGGATAAGTCCAAAGTTTTTTTAATGCTTTGTGCCGAACTTTGTCCTTAACTTATCATTTTTGAATTCTTAACAGCCCAAGTTTGAGTATTATTTATTTTCTGTATCAAGTCCTAGCTTGAATGGAATTTTCAAAAATCATCTCTGTAGCTACCTATCTATTTTTTCTTCAACATTAAAATAAGCTTACATTTTTTAATTTATTTTAATGTTCTACAGTTTATTTAGTCCGTCGAAAGATGCTTAAAAATAGCACGTTTTTCTCAAAGTAGTTGACAAGATTTGGTTCCAAGCATCTTCATTCCCCAATCAATGATTTTTGTCGAGTAGAATCAAAGAACTTCATGTTTAAAGCTAATTTAGGAGCCAAGCAAGTGGCTAATTCAAAACATATGAGGTCAGAAAACAAGAATTTGCTTAGCTAGGACAAAAACAGAATTTTTTGGAAAGCAACATAAACATTTAATTGTTTATAGTTTTAACTCAAGGACCATTGTTGAAGAAATTACAAGAATTTGCCGGATTATATTGAAAGATTGCTTATTGCACACATAGATATAAGTTTTCCTGTATGCAGACTAATTAATAAGTCCAGATAACAGGGAACAATATTTAGTTCATGCAAGTCTACGTTGTAGTATGTACGTATGTATCATATAATGGATTCAATTGTCATAGTTTACTGTAACTACTATTGGCAAGAGAGTTGAAATTAAATTCAATAGGTTTCTGTAAACAAACAGCTGCCAAATGTGCGAAAAACTTCAGGTCAGTTGGACGAATATTTGCTAAGCTAAGTCCAAATAATAGCAATTTTTATTAACATTTTAACGCAAGCAATATATACAGTGTGAACTCACTTCTTGTAATTTATCTCATGAACCAGTTTAGGACTATTTTCAAAAAATTGCTGATCAACACTCGGTGGCTGCCTCCTACAAATGCTGTAATATGAGCTTACCACCTACAGTAAGTCAGCTTATTCTGGCCAAATACAAGCTCGCACTTATGCTTATAATGCATCTATGAGACATAGCGTACATACAGTTTACTGTACCCGGAGCAATTTGTGGTACGAGATTCGGAATAAAATTTTGTGGGCTTGTGTATGCAATCTAGGGCTACAAACTGACTAAATTTTAGCCCCCGCTGGCAAATATTTGGGATACTGTAGATAAAAAATTAAAAAATTCTGGTCGGTTGCATGACACAAATGTTGTGTAAGAATTGCAATAAAACGCAAAGTTTACAGTTTTGAGTAAAACGTTACTAATCACAGATAAGTAAATCCGTCAAGTAAAATTTCTGCCAAGTTTCGCTATCTGATCATTAAATTTGCGAGCACAGGTAATATTCAAATTTATGTATCACAGTTTTGCAAAAACTGCTAAAAACCGCAACTTTACAGGCCAATACCTCTGCCAATTTTGCATTTTAAGCAAAACGGACGACGTCGTTGTTTTTACCGCGTCGAAATACCCCTTATATAAGATTTTGAGGATATCTTAATTTTCAAAGTTGCAGACCGAAGGTCGAACTTCTCAGAAATTGTGTCTTAAAAGCACTTGGAATGATATATAGCATAATGTGCGCTCCCTACATGCTGCTTTATCGTCGTATACATACTGTAAAGTACCGAATTACATATAGGTACTTCATGTGCAAAAAAGCTGTGCTCATTAATTATCTATACAGCTCATGTCAGCTTCGTAGACTATGTACGTTGGTACTAGTGACGTAAAAGATCATCTGGATCTGATCTTTTTATCCAGATTCAGATCCAAATAATCTGGATCTGGTTATTTTCTGATCTGGATCTGTATCTGCCAGAAATTCAAAACCTGATCTTTATCTGGATCTGGATCTGTTTAGTCAAGTTATATCTGGTTAAACAGATCAGGAAGTTATTTTTCAGCAATGGTATCCTTTCTGTTTTACGATTTCATGTGGGTAGGTTAGCCTTACATGCACGTGGAGGGGCGTCTGTTGAATGTTTTGACCTTTGACCCCAGTTCCGTGCTCCCCCTCTTCAGAATGGCCAAAAAAAGCCGCTGACCCCATAATTTTTTGGTTTTAGAAAAAGTTTTAAAGCTCTGCAGAAAAGTAACTTAAGTGATAAAAATGTATTAAAGGTTGTTTTTTCACATAAATGCTCATCAGAATTGACCTTTGAGAGACTTTTTTGCCTAAAAATGGGAAAATTTTGAATTTCTTTGTCATGTTTAGGACGTCGGAACAGATTGAAAGACACCAATTAAAAAAAATATTACCTTGTTTAAAATTAACCAACATTTTATTTTAATTTGAATTATTTGTTGATTAAAATTGTTGTTGATGTCTGTGAGACAGGAAGGAACTTTCAAATAGTACGATAAGTATTCATGAGTGATTAAAATTTTAGCAGCAATGTTTAAAAAAATTGCATTCGTAATTTGGATTAATGTCGTTTTTGTAAAAAGCAGACTACACTGTCTTTTAGTTGACTCAAATGTCTAAACTTGTGAGCTTTTACTTTTTAGACAATTTTTACTGATATCATTTTAATGTAAAAGTTCTAAAATGCAAATTTTCCTTGGCTTTGCTCCAGACCCCTCTGGGGAGCTGTCATATTAGTCCCGCCACCCGATACCCCCCCCAATCAATCTGGGCTTGGGCGCTTTACGCCTTCCTTTTTAGCAATACAAATTGCTGCACAAAAAAAATTTTTATCTGGATCTGTATCTGGATCTTTTTGAATTTTGATCTGGCAAGACGATCTGAATCTGGATCTGGTTATTTTCTGATCTGCTTATCTGATCTGGATCTGGATCTGCCAGAAAATCTGAACCGGATCTTTATCTGGATCTGGATCTGGGTAAAAATCTGGATCTTTTACATCACTAGTTGGTAACTAGTCTGTTTCACTAACTTCGAGCATAAATTCTAATAATTTTAATCGACACCGAGTCGAGGTTCCACGATAATTATATATCAGATCCCACGTTATGTGTGCTTGCAATGCTTACGAATAAGATCTTATAGAAATGCTTGTTAGTTTTCTTGCAAGTGCTGTACCTTTTGCTTGTCATGTGCTTACTTGCCAACTTACAGGAAAACGTAATGCTTACAAGAAAACTTATAAGAAATTTTGAATCTTATTGAAATGCTTGTTAGACCTTGCTTATCCGAATCTTACAAGAATTTCTATCTTGCAAGCATACTTATAATTTTGCTTGCAAGTGCTTGCCCTACAAGTAGTCCTACAAGATCCCAGCTGACCACACCTGGGCGTGGGGGGTGGTTTGGGGGTATGCACCCCCCAGAAACCAAAATACCCCCCCAGAAATCAAAATACCCCCCAGAATTCAATTTTTGAAAATTTTTTTCGTTTTTTCCGCAATTTTTTGATGCCAATGGATAGTGCTTGATGAGAAACGTCGAAAAATGGTGTTTTTATCGCCATACCACCCTTTTTAAGGCCATTTTTTGACCTTCAAAAAATCTTGCACCCCCCCAGAATTTTCTTGCTGCCCACGTATGCAGCTGACTGCTTATAAAACGTGCAAGCACCTTATAAGCATATTCTTGCATGTGCTTTCTTAGTTACAGTGCACTGAGCACAACCACGAAATACACATCTACATCTGCATATTGTGCAAGATGCTCCAAGTCAGGCATGCGTGTGCAGCTTGATAATCGGGATATTTTGAATTTACTTAATATGAACTTGAAACATAATCTACACAAGTTTAATAGCAAAGAGAAGTGCTTATAAGCAAGTATAAGATTTTTTAAAAATTGCCCAAAATTTGACATCTACTTGGTTGTACATAATTATAAGCGTCTAAAGTTTAAATCTTGTTCATGTATGTAGGTATGTCCCTCACAGCTTCAAGATAAACAACATGGGGTTCAGCTATATACATAGGTGGACAAAAACAATTTGAGCTTATATGTCAAATTTTCTTTGAATTTCATTGTAATATACCTACAATATATCTCCATTTATATTTTGTTTTCTTTGGAAATTAAAACCATAGACTGAATTTCTTCATTTCAGACATATGACCAAAAGCAGCATCAGCACGACTGTAGGTAGGCGGCTTCAAAGTTCTGGGGGTGCAAAATTTCTTAAAGTAAAATATTGGCTTTAAAAATCGTACTATGGCAAAGTAAACACCATTTTGAACATTCCTCGTCAACTATTGGCATCAAAAAATCATGAAAAAAGCAAATAATTCAAAAATTGAAATTTTGGCGGTATTGCTGGGTATTCTTATTTTCATGTGTAAATGTAGACTCAAGCTACGTTCACTTGCTTACTTAACCCTAGCTAAAGCTCACGCGCTCGCACAAAAGGCGACTCGGGGGTAAGGCCCAACCTATCAAGATAGCCCGGCCCTCTACTGCGCGCACCTAGTGAAACTTACTTACTTAACCCCTTTTGAGATTAAGTACCTAAATAATGTAAGTTCCCCGGAAACCTAATTGAGGGCTCAAAAAGATTATTATTTAAATTGTTTTGGGACCGAATTCCGGTGCTTGAAAATATTGAAGGTTCCTAAGTATAGTGTAGCACAAGGACAGAATTCAACAGCATGGAAATTCAAACCGAGCCCAATCATTGTTAATTAAATAATTAATTTTTACAATATTTTTGGACAGTAAATTATGAAGCAATAAAAAACGCGACAGCATGAATATGCATGCTGCCGACTGTCGTGTTACGCTAATCGGTTAAAAACAACACTATAATTACGAGGGCACGTAGCCCGCCAACGGCATACAACTAATGTCATGAAGGCACACAAATAAAACAACAAATGCGTAAGGGCGAAAATAGCCTGCCCACTACGCGACGAAATACGACGAGATTTCCCTGCAGCCACACAGGGGAAAACACAGGGAGACTATGTGCGGAAAAATGCGTAGCACGGAAAAGAAAACAGGCACTGCATAGAAGCTGGCGAAAAAACTGGGAAGCTCAATGTAAAATGAAAAAATCTTAAAGTGCGTCCGAATCGTAATATCGTCAAAACTGCGCTCCCACGCAGTTTTAAACAATACAAAAAAGAGGCGTATCAAACGCGGACAAAGAAACGCGGAATGGATCTACGAGAATAACAATAGGCCTATGAGCAAAGCTTACTGTAAAGAATGTACAAATGAAGTAGACACGAATATGAGACACACACATATGGAGTTTTAACACACGTATGATATGATAGCACACATACCAATTCATACTCAAGTCGCATTAAGCCCGAGTGCCCATTTTCCTATCCCGGATTTTTATTGAAAATATGTGTGGGAAAGGAAATGAAGATATGATAATTTTAAGAGGGAAGGTGGTCCCGGGCGACACACTAAAGCGTTACGCTGAGTGGTCGCGTATGTGCAAATGGAAATTAAGCATGAAATTGAGCATCTGGGGCAAACAGTCATCGGCATGTATGTACAACATAGCACAAAACGAATGGAATTTCGCATTGAACCAATGCAACAAAAATGGGGTGTAGAGCCATCTCTACACTCCCCCGGATATCAAGAAAAATTTGCACGCAGTGCAAATTTTTATGCGCAAAAACGTTTGTGCGCAAACTTTTTGCGCAAAGACGGCTACGGCGTGGAGTCGGGCGATTATCGATTCGTGTCAGCAGATCGAAGCAGGATGCTGACACATTTTTATGCACAAAACGTATGCATGAAAATGTACGGATGACGTACGGCTACGTCAAACAATTGAGCAGCGGGAGACAAAAAAACGGTGCATTGACAACGCGTTGACAATGTGGTTTTGTGCAATGTACGGAATAGACTGTTTGCCCGGGACCCGGAGAATTTTGATTGAAAAAATAATTTATGATAGGAGGGCAGGTCACTCGGCTTAATTAGTATTGAGTACAAAAGGCTCAAATTATGGACAAATTGAGATACACATATGGACAAGGACAATAAATGAATCAAAGACAGACAAATACAATGAAATAACAAATATGTTTTTGGGAAAAAATCAGAAAAGTATACAGCAAAATAAAAATATACATGGAAAATAATGAATAACGGAGATATGTAAAAAGATAGTGAGAAAAAAGGTCCTAAGGTGGAGAGAAAAAATTTTGGGAAAAGTGGCTGCAGGAAAATTAACTAGTAAACAAAAAAATTACGGAAAAAACAAATTAAACGAATTAAACAAAAATATACGAACTGCTGGCGGTTGGTCCATTGTCCTGGCACAGCGAAATCAAACAATGAGCAAATAATCAAGTGCGGCGATCCGGTTGATCGCGAGGCAAATACGACTGAGCGGTACGACGACCGTCAGTCGTGCGCAAATAATTTGGCGTAATGCGCGACGTAGAATGAGCGCGGTTGTTTCCTCGCGACGGAATAGGCGTAAAATGCGGCGCGGCAATTTGCTGCTGGACAGGATAACGATCCTGCAATTGCATAACCAAAACGCGTGGCACAGATACAGTCATCAGAGCTGGGCGATGCGGCGCAGCGGAATCGCGATGGCGATGATTGTCTAAATGCGACGGACGTGGAATACGACGGCCCAAAGCAGATGGTTGGGCCGCCGGTTGAGCAGAAGTTTGCGAAGCCACTCGTTTGGCTCTAGTGGCGCGGCGTAACTGACGACTACGTTCGACACGATTATAATGATGTTGACACGACGTAAGACGTTCAGTAGGTTGCGACAAAAACGTTTGGCTGACGAACCGTAGATGTAATAGCAAAATCGGTAGTACGGCGAATATGAAATGATTGTGGCGTTTCCTCAATAGCCTGCATAGACCTACGGTCGCATCGCTCTTGCTCCATGTGACGACGGCGTAAAGCAATTTGACCTTCAATAGATAAATCGACGGTAGATCGACGCAGTTTTGTGGGCGGCTCGTCCGTACGAGTCGCAGACGCGTCGCGGTTGCTTAGGCGGTTGCGAACTTCTTCTAATTGGCTGGAAGAGTTATATCCAAGTAACCTTGGATTTGTTGGCGTGCGGCATAGTGTGGAAAAACAATGAGTGGACACGTGATTGGCGGATCCGTGCACGATTGAATTAACTGGATTTGCTTATGCGCTGTAAATAAGTCAGTGGTTGTCTCAATAATTTCAGGAAACTTGACAAAAACTTCTTTTGGAAACGGATTGAAAGCTCTTTCCACGAAAATAGATCTAAGCATTCGTCGAATCTGTTTGACCATGCACCAAGCAATTCGAGGTTCTCGATACCAAAATTGGAATCTTAAAAACCGATTGTCGAGAAATTGAAGCAGTAGTGGCGCGGACATGAAAGTCGTAGATTGAAAAGACGGAATGAAACGGAAAGTTGACTTGTATTCTTCGAAAAACTCGTTCATTGAACTGAAAATATCAGCCATTTGGCGAATTGTTAAAGCCAAAGGAGCATGAATGTCGGGCGCTGGCGTAAGACAATGCAGAAAAATTCCGATGGAATTGTGTAGTTGGCTCTACGCACGATTTGAGGTGGTTCTAGCAACCTTGGATGATTAGCTACGAACTCTAAACCAACTTCATAGACCATTGAACCGGTCGTGACGTAAAATCGAGTTAGACGAAAAGTCGAATCGTTGTAGAAAGGATGCGGATGTTGCGTGAATTTGCTGAGAAACGGGATTGGCAAGGCCGGTCGAATTTTGATTGACATATTTTGCGCGGATTGCTGACCGCTTAGCACAACTCGAGGCAATGATTGTTGCTTGTCGGCCTGATATACATTGTTGAAACTAGTCAAAATACGTTTGATATATTTGTTTGCATTTGCAATTAGAGTTTTGATCAGCGGATTAGCGAATTCTTGTCCCAAAAGGTTGACAAGATGAGCTCGGAAATCTTCTGTGTACATCCGATAGGCATGTTCAGCTTCCTGGCTCACCAAGAAATCTCGTTTTTGGGCAAATTCTTGCGCTTGTTGCTGGTTAAGCGACAGTGGCGCACGTTCCTTTGGTTCTTTGTGATACTCGTCCACAACCTCTAAATCTTTGAAAAATCTTTTGTGGACAGCCTGAGCAAATTCATCTTCCAATTTTCGAATATGATCGCTTTTTTCTTTCGTTTTGCCTTCCGGAACAATCAGATATTTGTAACTGCAAGTCGGCTGATCTTGCATCATCATTTCTTCTTCAGCTGTGATTGCTGGCTGAGATGTTTGCGGAGGCTCCGCTACATCTGCAATTGGACTTCCGGAAGCTTCGTCGACAACTTCAAAAACTTCTTCATCATAGTCGAGGGCTTCTTCCTCATTTTTGTAGACTTTATCAGGATATTTCGGCTCTGTATCTGGCCGTGAGACGGAAGTTGGCGCACTTGTGCGCTGATCATTGTCGGTAGACGGAGGTGCAGAGACAAAAGGAGTTTGAGACAAAGATGCAGTCGATTCTTGCGACGCTTCTGGTGCTAACGTGAAAGCTGGTTGCACCATTTCGATGTCTGATTCATTATCATCATCGTCATATTCCTCTGCGCTCTCATCGAAGCTAGAGTTAGAATGTCTACGATCTGCGTTTTCCCTTTTTGAATTCTTCAGCCTTTTCTTTCTTTTTCTGTTCCACAATATCTCTGCATTTGATTCTCTTGGCGAGCTCTGCTTTAGATTTAGCAGGCATTGAGCCGGCTTGAGCCAAAGGCATATCAAATTTGCGATCCTTTTCGACTTTTTGATTTCCGGACATTTCATCTCCGGCAAATTGCTCTCTATTGGTTGGAGCTGTTAGAGCGATATATGAGCGATCAACTGCATGGCGCACTATCAAGAGATACAAATCCAGAGCACCGAGTGGATCGGTGATTAGATATCGAACCATATGATCTGGCAATGGAGTTCGATTCCAAGCTTGACCTACTGCCGTTCTGGCTGACTGACAAATTTGAAGATTGAACATATACTGTAAAAGCGTTTGGAGACGATGATTTCCTGGAGTGGTTGCCACAGTTCTCGTGAAATTATTGGCGACTGGAAGAGTATCAATTATTTGAGCCTCAAACACATTGCGTTTGAATAACTCGCGATGCCTCTGACGCTGACGGCGACTTTGCTGATAGTGTTCCCAAGCAAAAAGACGTGTCGCATACACATGAAAATATGCAATGCGATCGTTATCTGATCCGTGGCAAGCTAAAGCAACATCAGATAGTCGAATGGTGAGCAACTCATGTAGGCCAAAAGGCGGAAGTGGGAACTGTGCGACGTCCCACACAAAAACTTGACTGTGAACTGTCGCGATTTGGATGAAACGGACAAATGGACCATTTGAGTCGTGATGTGTGGCCCTTATGGCCCGATACTGATCATCCCATTGGGAGTATGGCAAGAAAACGCGATCATTAACAAACTCTGAGTCGAAGCCAAAAAGAAAACGACCATTTAAGGCATTCATCGGCGCAAGAATAGCGACAATGGCCGCATATGACTGTGCGGGCGAATCTACAAAAACTATACGGATATTGCTGGCTGGGACATATGGCGCAGTCAGTGGCGCTCTGCCAAAATGCTCAAAATACCAATGACGTTGAGCCATGATGCGACAATAACGCTGAGGTTCAGCACGCGGGCTTACAGGCGCTATATCGGCAATGAAGCCGGCACGCCCAACATATGGAGACTCTTGACCCGTAGGTCCTAAGCGTAGCTGCAAGCGTGCAGCTGCCGCATGCAAGGCTATGAGGAATTCTGTGACATTGGACGGCGTGTGGCCGTTGCAATTGAACTCTGGACGGTTGTTATCCAAGTTTTCTGATGGTTTGTTGGACATAGTTGTGTAAAATAGGGTTCTGAAAAAGGGTAAACGTTATTTAGGGGAACCGCATGATTGGATTTAGACATAATGAGTAAACGGACGGGAACACATTCCTTTTTATGGCGTTCACTAGCCGGTAATTCTGAGAAATCTATGACTATCCCAGGGCAAACGGGACAACGTGGGACCTGAACTAGTACGATATCGCCTGGAATATATGCTCGTTTCTCTGAAATTAAATCGGAAAACGGCAATTTTGGCGATTGCAATAACCTGTTTTGATGAACTAAGTGAGTCACGAGCGGATTGTGAATATAGACAATTCGAGCTGTTTTGGAAGTTGGCAATTCGGTGATACGATATGGACCTACTTGCTTAGGAGCAAGTTTACCTTGGTTCGACGGAATAACTGCTTTGTTATTCAGATAAACAATATCGTTAACCGAAAAAGTTGTTTCGGAAATGTTTTTATCATATTGTCGCTTCTGATGCATACGCGCTTTCGCTAAATTAGTGGCTGCAGCCTCATGTAGGTCACGTAGAGAGTGAACTAGGCTGGCTAAACTACGCTTCAACTTGGTTAGATGATTCAGGGTCAAGGGTCAAATCATTCAAGATTTGAATATCTAACGGAAAAGACGGCTCTTGACCATAAAGTAAGACAAATGGCGATAAATTTGTCGAGGCTTGAGGCGTTGCTCGATAGGCAAACAATGCAAATGGGATATACTGTTCCCAATCATATTGATCACGAGCACTTAGCTTCGATAAACAGTTGATCAACGTTCGGTTATACCTCTCAACCAAACCATCACATTGGGGATGGTACGGTGTTGTAAAAATTTTCTGGATATGCAAAATTTTACATATTTCAGAAACTAACATTGATGTAAAACTGGATCCTTGATCTGTCAAAAAACGTCTAGGCACTCCGTATCTAGGTACGATTTCACGTAGCAAAAGATTTGCAATCGTGGTAGCTTTTATGTCCGAAACAGGAAATGCTTCTACATATTTCGTGAAATAGTCCATGAAAACTGCAACTTGATCATTTCCAGAGATAGATTTGGCATGTGAAGACAGTCACAAGCGATGAGATCAAAAGGAGCGCTAACTTCAATCGGTTTTAGGGGTACCAATGCTGGGATTGACGAAATCTTACGTTGCAGACATGTATGGCAATTTTTACACCATGCAATGACATCGTTTTCCATTCTTGGCCACCAATATCTCATTTGGATATTGGGCAAAATTTTTCGGGCTGAGAAATGAGCACCAAAAATTGAGTCATGAAATTCGGATAGGATAAAACGACATAGAGATTTAGGTATGACGAGTTGATAGATGACTTGTGGACTACGTTTAGGTTGAAAACATCAAAAAAGTATATCTTGGCTGACGAAAAATTCATCGCAATACTTCTTCTCGGAAAGATCATCGAGAGAATCACGGATTTTGACGATTTCAGGGTCAAGTTGTTGCTCTGCTAACAGTTTAGCTGGCGTTAGCATTTCTGCTTTTTCTGCATCTGTCAGCATATTTCTTTCATAATATACCGGTGGTATATTTCTATTCGCTCTTGACGTAGTAGGTATGTTGGGCGGATTATCATCCTCTTCCAACTCGGATTTCTCGGATTCTAGATTGGCTAAGTTCACAACTGCTTTTCTTTCAGCTTTGTACTTTCGCTCATTTTCATCATATTTGGGATGACGCGAAAGTAAATTGGCGGCACAATTATAAGCGCCGGGGACATACACAATTTTATACGTGTATTCTTGAAGCTTGAGTCCCCATCTTCAAAGACAACTAGATGGGTCTATGACGTTTACTAGCCATGTTAGAGCTTGGTGGTCAGTTTCAACCACGAACTCTGTGCCATAGAAATAGAGATGATAGTATTTAATTGCCCACACAATGGCTAGAGCTTCTTTCTCTGAAGTGGCGTAATTGCACTCAGCTGAATTCAAGACTCGGCTTGCATAGCTGAGTATGAAGCGATTACCCGACGGCAGATGCTTTTGGGTAAGAATTGCACCTAAAGCATAGTTGCTGGCATCAGTTGTCAAGATGAACTGATGTTTATTGTCAAACTTTGGCAATTGTAGGATTGGCGGAGAAGTGAAAGCATCCTTGATTTTTTCGAAAGCTTCTTGATGCTTTTCAGTCCAAACAAAAGGTATATCTTTTTGCAATAAGTTGAAAAGTGGCTTAGCTACTTTTTCGAGATCCTTTACGAACTTTTTGAACCAATGTACAAGGCCAAGGAATTTTTGTACGCCTTTTACATTCTTCGGAGTTGGAAAACTTCGTACATCTGTGACTTTCGTTGGGTCTGGCGCGATCCCAAAAGAACTAATTCTATGCCCTAAAAATTGCACTACGTTGTGGGCAAAATGGCATTTGTCTGGCTTAATGCGCATATCGGCATCACTTAAGGCCTTAAAGACTTTCTCTAAGTCTTGAAGATGTTCTGGGAAAGTTCGAGAAAAACTACAATGTCGTCGATGTAAACTAGGCATTTGTTCCAGTTTAGTCCTGCTAGAACTAATTCCATTAAGCGCTGAAAATCTGCTGGCGCATTTTTGAGACCAAAAGGTAACACATTGAATTTGTAGTGACCGACAGGGCAAATGAAAGCTGTTTTTTCCCATGATTCTTCATCTAACGGGATTTGCCAATAACCTGATTTGAGATCTAGCGTAGAAAAATACGCTGCCGATCCGAGAGCATCAAAATAATCTTCGATTTGAGGTAACGGATACATTTGGGTCTTGGTCACTTCATTTAGGCGACGATAGTCTACAAGTGGATGCAAAGAACCATCCTTTTTACCAATTAGGAATAACGGACTAGCCCATGGGCTTGTTTGGACAAATCACTTTATCAGTTAACATTTCATCGATAACTGCTTGCATCACTTTTCGACGCGAATGTTCGACGCAATATGTTTTTCCTGTGATAGGTGGACTATCACCTGTGTCGATATGATGCTTAAGGAGTGGCGTTCTGCCTAGGGTTCTCCTTTTAAGGCAAAAATTGAGGAATAACGCTGGCACAGATCACGAACCTGCTGTTGCTGATGGGCATTTATTGCCGAACCATTTAAGGCTTTGTTGATTGATGCAAAAAATTCGGGCGCTCTATCTTCTGATAGGGCGACATGAGACACGATTTCAGCTTCAGTCGTTAAAGAACCTATGAATTCTCCAATATCTATGGTAATAGGTGATTTAGACGTATTACAGACGCGAAGTGGGAAAACAGGAAATGATGTATTGATGATAGCTGGTGCGACGAACAGTGATTTGCTTAGCATGAAATCATTATCAGGTTCGAAAAGAGCAATTTCATCATTGAACTGACCACAAGAAACATATCCGGGCATCACAACTTCGTGACGCGGTTGAATGACAATTGATTCGGCAACAGTTACTGCAAGCACAAACTGGACACGCAGTTTGCATATCAGGGTTTACTGCCAGTAAATGCTTTTTGTCATTTGCGGATAGTAATTCAACACGAAAACCATTGGCAAAAGCACAATCTTCGACCGTGTTGACAAAAGTAAAGCTTGTTTGCAAAAATCGAAGCCTAGAAGCAAATCTTACAGTAAGTCATCAATGACTAAGACAACAGCCGGAGTGGTTTGTTCTGCGACTGTGATATGCATGATATAGGTGAAATGCACGGTTGCTGTCATTTTTCCAATTCCGTGGACAACATGCGCTGCTTGCTTCGGTGGCAATTTGAAACCTAAGTGCAAGAAAGCGCTTAAGGTCATCATTGTGACTTGTGATCCTGTGTCAATTATTGCAGGGAGCTTTATTCCATTGATTTCTGCTAAGATTGTAGGCAAATTCGTAGATGCATGGCTAACAACCGTTTTATTAGCTGCATCCTGAGTTTTGACTTGTGAGTTTAGCTTTTTGTAGACTGCTAAACGTTTCTGTAAACAATGATATTCTTTGAGAAAAGCTTGAGATGCAAAAGCTGTTCCGAATTTTCGGAAGTCGAAATGGACAAAGTTACGATGTTTTCGTTATTAGATGACGATTGGGTCGGTTGTGGTGAGGGAAGCGTAAGCGGTTGGGTGCGGAAGAAACCGAGTACGTAACTGCCGGGGGGTTAGAACGCATAGATTGCTGCGGAAATTGTCTATACGCGTTATTCGGCTGGCGATAATTCTGAGAATGTTCTGCAAAACGATTATTTGCAAACATATTTCTTTCATTGTCATAGTATCGCGTATTACTATAAGGCGTCTTGTATTAATTCATGGTTCAGTAAAGAACTTCGAAGAAGTTCTATAGAAGTTCGATAAAGAACTTCGAAGAAGTATTATAGAATTTTCGATAAATAACTTTGATCGAAGTTCTATAAAAGACTGTCGAACGTCGATAACACGCTAATTGATAAATTTTCAATAGAACTTTGATAGAATGCACATCGAAGTTAGTCTAACTTCGAGACGAAGTGCTGCAAATCTTTAATAGAACTTCGATGTTGTGCAAATCGAAGTTCGGCCTAAGTTCGACAAACCTTTTATATAACTTTGATAGTGAGCAAATCGAAGTTCGACAGATCTTTTGTAGAACTTCAACAAACATACAAGTCGAAGTTCTAAGAGACCAAAAAATGAGGTCATAGAACTTTGAGTGAGCAAATAGCAAGGGTCATTTAAATTTTAATGGGTACCTAAGTACCTATAGCTCCTAATACATGCTTCCTTGTTGAATAATAACCTTGAATTAAATTGATTTTCGGTATCCCATTTCCGAGTCATGTGAAACAGACTATAATTAATGCATGCGCCGACATAATTTATGCTCATCTTTATTGGCGATAGCATGATCTTGCACTCATCTGTTTTGCGACCCAAAGACGTTTTTCTATACGCACCTTCAAAACGTTCTCGCTATAAAAAGATCTACAACTTGACTTGATTGGCATTTGGAAATCCAGAAAGATATTTAATTGCAAGAAATGGAATAAGGCAAAGCTTTTTTGCAAGCATAAATCGATAAAATCAAAGCTCACGCTTATGTTTAATCGAGGATTTTTTCATCTGAAATTTAATTTTGTCATTTTCAACCAATTTTTACAGGTATAAACAAAGCAGCACAATTGCGATTTAAATTCTAAAATTAGATGAGCAATATTTTTCCAATTTATAACGCTGGTTCGAATGAAGCTCTTTTCTAATATTTAGTCTTAGCTTAATTTTATGATCCCTCAAAAAATGTTTCAAGTTTGAAAACTTCAATTTAAAAATTTTATGACAATTTTAATTCTGAAAAATTGTTTTTGCACGACATATGATATTTAAAAAATGTAATAACTTTGAAATTCGTATTGAAATTTTAATTTTAAATGCTTTTTAAAATATTAACAATTTTTCAAATGAAGATGAAAACAACTGTGTAGGTATAGTCGGTCTGATGCAAGTTCGGTCGTTTTAGAACTATTTCCGGCATTGGCAGATTGCGATTATAGCATTTATCTGATCTGATGTATAATTATCGTGAACCTCGGTTTAGTTTTGATTAAAATTCTTAGAATTTATGCACAAACTTACAAGTGAAACAGACTAGGTACCTACATAGTTTATGAAGCTGACATGCACTATGCAGTAAGAAATATGCATAGGTATAGATAATTAATGAGCACAGCTTTTTGCACATTAAGTATACCTATGTAATTCGGCTCTTTACTGTGTGTTTGCGACGCTAAAAGCAGCATGTAGGGAGCGCACATTATGCTATATATCATTCCCAGTGCTTTAAGTTGTTCGTGCCTAATAATGGGGATGGGGTTGGCTGCTTTGACAGAAATCTATCCTACTGTAGTTCCACGTATTTGAGGACGATGTCAACATCACAAACCTACATACATGTACGAGTACGCACTCCATGCAGTAGGCACCATTAGTGGGCAGCAAGAAAATTCTGGGGGGGGGGTGCAAGATTTTTCTGAAGGTCGAAAAATGGCCTTAAAAATGGTGGTATGGCGATAAAAACACCATTTTTCGACGTTTCTCATCAAGCACTATCCATTGGCATCAAAAAATTGCGAAAAAACGAAAAAAAATTCCAAAAATTTAAATTCTGGGGGGGGGTATTTTAATTTCTGGGGGGGGGGTATTTTGGTTTCTGGGGGTGCATACCCCTCAAACTCCCCACGCCCAGGTGTGGTAGGCACTCCATGCAGGCAGGCCGCTAATAAGGCATAAATTTTTTCATTCTGAGTGGAGAAAAATCTGTTTTTCTTCTTCATAGCGTTAGTATGGTGGCAGGGCCTAAAGGTATAATCTACAAAACGGAGTTCCGGAATGGAATTGGGAAACTTTATTCAGGTAGCCAATTTTAATTAATTGACTGAATTAGAAAAAGGATGGGTAAACAATATGCGAGATAATCAAAAACAAGATGGAAAAATCAAATTTTTATTTCATTGTTTCGTGAACTAGGCGAAATTAAATTGAAATAAAAGAAAGTCAGCACTCAAGAAAGTGTAGGCTGAAAATTTGTCGATATATGTAGGTGCCTGATTTTCGGTTTTTTGACAAATGTCCTCAATTTAAAAACAACTTTAGAATGAATATGTCTTTACAGAATAATTATGTTGAATTTTTTACAATCAAATTCAATTAACAAATCATTTTCACTCTTTTAACATGGGTTTTGAACCTTTAATGGATTGCTTTATGATTTTCGGAGTCTTATCGATTAGACTTAATTCGTTTGTGCACCGATCCGCCAATCACTTGCCCAATCGTTTTTCCACGCTAAGCCGCGACGTCAATGATTTCAAGGTTTCCTAGAAGTGACTCTCCCTACCGCGTTAGAAGAAATTCGCAATTGTTAAAGCAACCGCAACGCGTCTGTGACTCCAGCTCAAGATTAAACTCTTTTACATAGAGAGCCGACTTTGACCTCTAGTGAGCCGCCTCTGAATACGCGTCAATGCACTGTTGATTTATCAATCAAAGGTCAAATTGCTTTGTGTTGTCATTGCATGGAACAAGAGGCGTCGTGAGCGAGGTCTACACGGGCTACTGAGGAACCGCCTCAATCATTTCACATTTGCCGTACTACCAATTTTGCCATTACCTCAACCGTTCGTCAGCCGCACAATCCTTCGCAGTCTGCCAGACGTCATAGTACTCGTCAACATCAGTATGAGCGCGTCAAACATAATAGCCAGTTGCGCCGCTGCGCCAGCAGCCGAGCATTTGGCTTCGCAATCGTCTGCTCAACCATCTGCTTCCGGCCGTAATATTCCACAAGCGTCATGTTTAGACTCTCAACATCGCCGCGATACTGCCACACATGGGCGTGAGGGGTTTGGGGGGATATGCACCCCTCAGAAGTTGAAATACCCCCAGATAATTTTTTTGCTTTTTTAGCAATTTTTTGATGTCATTGGATAGTGCTCAATGAGAAACGTCGAAAATTGGTGTTTTGTTCGCCATACAACCACTTTTAAGACCATTTTTTGACCTTTGAAAATTTTTTCACCCCCCCAGAATTTCGGTGTTGCCCACCTATGGATACTGTTGCGCCGCATCGCGCCGCCCTGATGTCTGTATCCGTGCTGCGCGTTTTGGTTACACAATTGCAGGATCATTATCCTGCCCAGCAGCACATTGCTACGTCGCATTTTACGCCAATTCCATCGCGAGGAACTAGCCACGCCAGAGCTATGTCGCGCATTACGCCTACTATCTCACGCACGACTGACAGTCATACCACTCAGTCGTCATTGCCTTGCAATCAACTGGATCGCCGCACTTGAACATTTTGCTCATAATTTGATTTTTGCTGTGCCAGGATCGACGTACTGACCACCAGCAGTGCGTTAAACTTTTTTGTTTTACTCAATCTAATCGTTTTTCCGTAATTTTTCTCTTATTGTAATTACTAGTTATTTTCTGCAGCCACACACCTTTTTTCTCTCCATTTTAGGACATTTTTCCAAGATCCTTTTTTACATATTTCCGTTATTCATTATTTCCATGTATATTTTTATTTCGATTTATATTTTTCTGATTTTTCCAAAAACATATTTGTTATTTCACTGTATTTGTCCATCTTTAATTCATTAATTGTCCTTGTCCATATGTGTTCTCAATTTGTCCAAAATTTGATCCTTTTGTACTCAATACTAATTAAGCCAAGTGACCTGCCCTCCTATCATAAACTATTTTTTCAATCAAAATTCTCCAGGTCCCGGGCAAACAGTCAGTCCGTACGTTGCGCAAAAGCACGTTGTCAACGCGTCATTGACGCATCATATTTTGTCTCCTGCTGCTCAATTGATTGACGTAGCCATACGTCATCTTGTACATTTATGCATACGTTTTATGCATAAAAATGTGTCGCTATCTCGCTTTGATCTGCTGACACAAATCGATAATCACCCGACTCCATGCCATGGCTGTTATCGTGCAAAAAGTTTGCACACAAACTTTATTGTGCGTGAAAATTTGAGCTGCGTACAATTTTTTTTCGACACGCAGGGGAGTGTAGAGATCGCTCTACATGCCGTTTTGCCCTGTTGGTTCAACGCAAAATTCCATTTGTTTTGCGCTATGTTCTACCTTCATACCCACAACTGTTTTGCCCAGATGTACAATTTTGTGCTTAATTTCCATACGCACGTACGCGAACACTAAGCGCAACGTTATAGTGAGTCGTCCGGGACCACCTTCCCCAAAAAATATCATATTTTCCATTCCTTTCCCATACATATTTGCAATAAAAATCCGGGATAGGAAAATGGGCACTCGGGCTTAATGCGACTTAAGTACAAATTGGTATATGTGTTATCATATCTTACGTGTACCTAAAGTCATATGTGTGTGTCTCATATTTTTGCCTATCTCGTTTGTACATTCCTTTACTGTAAGCTTTGCCCATAGGCCTATTGTTATTCTTGTATATGCATTCCGCGTTTCTTTGTTTGCGTTGATACGCCTCTTTTTTCATATTGTTTAAAACTGTGTGCGAGCACAGTTTTGATGGCACTTTTAGAATTTTTCTTTTTACATTGAGCTTCCTGAGCCTGAGAGCCTCTCGCCAGCTTCCATGCTGAGCGCTTTTCTTTTTTCTGTGCAAAGAGTTTTCCGCACATAGTCCTCTTTAGTTTCCTGTGTGGCTGCAGAAATTTGTCGTAGTTTCATTGTGTAGTGGGCAAGTATCTTTTTGCCCTTGCGCATTTGTTTTATTATTTGTGTGCGCCAATTTGGCATTTATTGTATGCCTTTGGCGGGGCTTTGTGCCCTCTGTTAAATACATTGTTTGATTTACACATGAGCATAACTCAACAGTTGGCAGAGTGCATCCTTCATGCTGTCACGTTTTTTATTGCTTCACAATTTTCTGTCCAAAAATATTGTAAAAATTATTAATTTATTGAACGATGATTGGGCTCGGTTCAAATTTCCATGCTTTTGAGTTCTCTCCTTGTGCTACATTACATTAGGAACCTCCAATATTTTCAAGCACCGGAATTCAGTCCCTAAACAAGTTAAATAATAATCTTTTTGAACTCTTAATTAGGTTTCCGGGGAACTTACATTAATTAGGCACTTAATCTCAAAGGGGTTAATTAAGTAAGTTTCACTAGTTGCACGCATAGAGGGCTGGGCTACCTTCAATTAGTTGGGCCACTTACCCCTGAGTCGCCGGCTGGTGATCGACCCTCTAAAAAGGGCAATTACCCCCCGTGTGAGCGCACAAGCTTAAGTTTTTGGGCGTAAGTAAGCTCGTAAATGTAGTTCCACCGCTACGTTTACATACTCTAACAAAACTTGCACTACCCATGTGCTCAAGGAATAGGCAACTTGTCATTTCTCCTGTAAGTCGGTTTTTGCTCGATTTTTCTTAGATTTAGGCTTATATGCATGTACATAGGTGGACTTATGGATATTTAGGCAAACATTTGCATAAATTTGCATATATGTACATGTGTATCTTGTTTAGAAGAGATTGTAGGTAAAGTCTCTTTCAAAATTCTTCATTTTTTACAGTATAGTGATTCAAAGTATTAGCAATTAAGAAAATCGGCAAAGAGCAGTTCCTTTATGCCCGCCTATTACATCAATCGATTCGCTAATTGTACAAAAGCTATGTCATATTTTAAACTTCACTGTAGCTCCCAAAAATAGTATTGGCAAAAGTCCAACTAAGAATTAGCAAGGACTATAGTCCGGACTAAGTCCTGTAGTCTTTGGACTATAGTCCTAGTCTTTTTTTACCCCATTAGACCGGAAAAGGACTAGTCTTTTTTGGCGGACTAGTCCAGTAGGCCGACCTACCGGACAAAAGTTCTAACTTCTTCTAACACTTGATGTGCATTTTGCAAGTCTCCCCGCTATGTGGGGAGTGTTGTTTGCGTTTAACGCCTATGTTCAGGTTAGTTTTTCCTTTATTGTCTGATTTTCATACTGTGCTCAAAGAGATTGTAAATACTGTGGCTGGTCCTATGTCTACTAAATTGACGTGGACACATGTATTTGCCTTCAGGAATTACTTAGGTACTTACGCTGCTCTTAGTGCTGGCCAGGTTATGTAAGCACGTAGCCCGGCTCTATATCCAATGGCACTCAATAACTAACAGCCTCAACTTCCTCAGTCCTAATATTGCTGACCACTTTCTTGTCAGAAGTCTCGGATGGATCTTGATCGGTACATGACTGTCAGTTGTGCGCAAAATAGTAAGCGTAACGCGAAAATTGGCTCTGGCGCAGCTGGTTCCTCGCGAAGGAATAGGCATAAAACGTGGTGTGGCAATATGCTGCTGAGCAGGATAATGATCCTGCAATTGCGTAATCAAAACGTGCTGCACGGATATGGACTTCAGGGTGGCGCAATGCGGCGCATGGTATCACGGTAATGATGAGAGTCTAAACGTGACGCTCGTGGAATATTATGACTGGAAGCTGACGGCGGAGCTGACAATTGTGAGGCCAATAGCTCGGCTGCGGCGGTGCGACGTGATTGACGATTATGTTCAACTCGTTCATAATGACGTTGACAAGAACTATAATGTCTAGCAGACTGCAAAGAATTGTGCGGCTGACGAACGGTTGAGGTAATGGCAAAATCGGTAGTACGGCAAATGTGAAACAAATGTGGCGTTACCTCAGTAGCCCACATAGACCTATGTTTGCGTCGCTCTTGTTCCATGTGACGACGACACAAAGCAATTTGACCTTCAGTCAATAAATCAAGAGTACATTGACGCGTTTTCAAAGGTGGCTCACTAGAGGCAAAAGTTGGATTTCTACGGAGAAGAGTTGAATCTTAAGCTAAAATCGCAGATGCGTCGCGATTGCTTTGTCAATTGCAGATTTCTTCTAACGCGGCTGGGAGAGTCACTTCTAGGAAACCTTGGATTTGTTGATGTGCGGCATAGCATGGGAAAACAATTGGAAAAGTGATTGGCGGATCGGAACGCAAACGATTTAATTGAATTCGCTTATGTGCAGTGTACAAATCCGAAGTTGTTTCAATAATTTCAGGAAACTTGACAAAAACTTCTCTCGGAAAAGGATTGAAAAATCTTGGCACAAAAATTGATCTGATCATTCTTCAAAGTTGTTCAACCATACACCAAGCGATTCGGGGTTCGCGATACCAGGGCCCTGTTGCACAAGCGGCTAGGAGTGTAGGAGTTAGGAGTGTAGGAGGAATTCCTGTTGCACAGTCTAGGAGTAAGGAGACTCCTGAAGTAGGAGTGTAGAAGTAAATGTAGGAGTAAAAGGGGCTGAGGTAGGAGTTATTTTAGGAGTAAATTTTCTTCCTGTTGCACACTAATTAGGAGTGTTATTTGTCGGAGTAATTTTACTCCTAGAATTGCACACAAAATCTAGGAGTGTTTGTATGCTCCTAAATGCTGAGGAGTAAACTTTCATTGTCATTTTTTGAATATGTTGAGTTCCACTCGCTCCGCAATTTTCGCTCCATTTATGCCTTAGGCTTAGCCCATGTCTGGCACCAATCTGAATCCGCAAGCTATTGCTGTCGCCACAAATTAAAAACTGAAAAATACCCACTGCACTTTAATATTGGCGCTCTAATGTTACGCGCTCTCGCGCGCTCTCATGTCGCGCGCGCTAATGTTGTTGTGTTCTAATGTCGGCGCTCTACTGTCGTGCGCTCTAATGTCTGCATGCCTAACTCCAAATGAACTTTATTATTTGAAATTTTAAGCTTCAGAGCGTTGCGCACTTTATTTAATTACCTTAAGCTCAGGAGAATCCTTTCCAATAATTTCTATTATAAGCAAATCAATCTCATTGAGTTCCGTATTGAAGCTATCAGCACCAGTTTTATTTCGTTTGTCTAACTTTTCCTTTGTCTTGCTTTTTATGTTGCCATATACTTTGTCCCGAAGATATTGCCAATCTTTTCCTTCGGGAAGAGGATCAAATCCAGTTGCTATGCAATCTTCTCAAATTTTATTCCAAGCATCTCGTTTAGAATCGCGTGTAACAGTAGGAGTGAATTTTCCGAGTAACACTTCTTTATTTTCGCGAATTAATCATAAAAAGATGATCTTTTCCTCTCGTAACATGATAATGAATTGAAGACCGGCTATTAGCGACTAGATTGAATACAAAACAACTAAGCCGTAAAAAGTCCGCTTCAATTTACTCCTACACTCCTACACTCCTAAAATTACTCCTACTAGGAGTAAAAGGAGAGTTTACTCCTAGGTTTTGTTCAAAAATTACTCCTACTCTAGGAGTAACTTGTGCAACCAGATTTAGGAGACTCCTCAGCTAGGAGTAATTTTACTCCTACACTCCTACACTCCTACACTCCTAATCTTGTGCAATAGGGCCCATGTCTGGCACCAATCTGAATCCGCAAGCTATTGCTGTCGCCACAAATTAAAAACTGAAAAATACCCACTGCACTTTAATATCGGCGCTCTAATGTCGCGCGCGCTAATGTCGTTGTGCTCTAATGTCGGCGCTCTAATGTCGTGCGCTCTAATGTCTGCATGCCTAACTCCAAATAAACTTTATTATTTGAAATTTTAAGCTTCAGAGCGTTGCGCACTTTATTTAATTACCTTAAGCTCAGGAGAATCCTTTCCAATAATTTCTATTATAAGCAAATCAATCTCATTGAGTTCCGTATTGAAGCTATCAGCACCAGTTTTATTTCGTTTGTCTAACTTTTCCTTTGTCTTGCTTTTTATGTTGCCATATACTTTGTCCCGAAGATATTGCCAATCTTTTCCTTCGGGAAGAGGATCAAATCCAGTTGCTATGCAATCTTCCCAAATTTTATTCCAAGCATCTCGTTTAGAATCGCATGTAACAATAGGAGTGAATTTTCCGAGTAACACTTCTTTATTTTCGCGAATTAATTTTAAAAAGATGATCTTCTCCTCTCGTAACATGATAATGAATTGAAGACCGGCTATTAGCGACTAGATTGAATACAAAACAACTAAGCCGTAAAAAGTCCGCTTTGATTTACTCCTACACTCCTACACTCCTAAAATTACTCCTACTAGGAGTAAAAGGAGAGTTTACTCCTAGGTTTTGTTCAAAAATTACTCCTACTCTAGGAGTAACTTGTGCAACCAGATTTAGGAGACTCCTCAGCTAGGAGTAATTTTACTCCTACACTCCTACACTCCTACACTCCTAATCTTGTGCAATAGGGCCCAGGTGTGGTATTGATAGAACCTGTTGTCCAGAAATTGAAGGAGCAATGGCGCAGACATGATGGTCATAGAATGAAACGACAGATTGAAGCGAAAAACTGACTTATATTCTTTGAAAAATTCGTTCATTGAATTGAAAATGCCTGTCATTTGACAAATTGTTAAGGCCAAAGGAGCATGAAGGTTGGGCGGATTTGCAAGGCAATGCGGGAAAAATTCCACTGGAATTGTGTAATTTGCTCGACGCTCGACTTCTGGCAGTTCTAGCAACCTTGGGTGGTTAGCTACAAACTCTAAACCAACTTCATAGACCATTGGGCCGGTCGTGACCATAGGTGGGCAGCACCAAAATTCTGGGGGGGGGGGTGAAAAAATTTCTGGGGGGGGTGAAAAAATTTTAAAGGTCAAAAATGGCCTTAAAAATGGTGATATGGCGAAAAAAACACCATTTTTCGACGTTTCTCATCAAACTCTATCCAATGGCATCAAAAAATTGCTAAAAAAGCAAAAAAAATTTTTTCTGGGGGGGGGGGTATTTTGATTTCTGGGGGGTATTTCAACTTCTGGGGGGTGCATACCCCCCAAACCCCCTCCACGCCCATGTGTGGTCGTGACATAGAATCGAGTTAGACAAAAAGTTGAATCATTGTAAAAAGGAAGTGGATGCTGCGTGAATTTGCTGACAAAGCGGAATTGTCAACGCTGGTCAAATTTCTATCGACATATTTGGTGCAGAATGCTGACTGGAAAGCACGACTCTAGGCAACGATTCTTGCTTGTCGGCTTGATGCATATTGTAGAACCTTGTCAAAATATGTTCGATATGCTGATTTTCATCTTTGATTAGGCTGTCAATAAACGGATTAGCGAATTCTTGTCCTAAAGTGCTGACGTCATGAGCTCTCAAATCTTCAGTGTATACATGTGAGGCATTTTTGGCTGCCTGGATCAAAAGTGAGTCTCGAACTTGAGCGAACAATCGCGCATGTTGCTGGTTAAGCGACATTCGCGTGCCTTCGGGATTTTCTTTGTTATATTCGTCTACAACCTCTAATTCTTTGAAAAATCTTTCGTGGACAGCTTGAGCGAATTCATCTTCCAATTTTCAAATATGAGCACTTTTCTCTTTCGCCTTTCCCTCAGGTACAATGAGATATTTATAGCTGCAAGTCAGCTGATCTTGCATCATCATTTCTTCTTCAGCTGAGATTGCTGGCTCATATGTTTGCGCCAATTTGGCTACATTTGCGATTGGACTTTCAGAAGCTTTGTTGACAACATCGAAGACTTCATCATCATAGTCGAGAGTTTCTTCTTCTTCTTCATAGACTTTATTAGGATATTTCGGCTCTGTATCTGGCCGTGAGAGAGAAGTTGGCACACTTGTGCGCTGATCATTGTCGGTAGATGGAGTTTCAGAGACAAAAGGAGCTTGAGGTGAAGAGGCGGTTGATTCTTGCGATGCTCCTGGTGCTAAGGTAAAAGCTGGTTGCACCATTTCAATATCTGATTCGTTATCATCATCATAATTGTATTCCTCTGCGCTTTCCTCAAAGCTAGAGTGGCGACAGCAATAGCTTGCGGATTCAGATTGGTGCCAGACATGGGCCCTATTGCACAAGATTAGGAGTGTAGGAGTGTAGGAGTGTAGGAGTAAAATTACTCCTAGCTGAGGAGTCTCCTAAATCTGGTTGCACAAGTTACTCCTAGAGTAGCAGTAATTTTTGTACAAAACCTAGGAGTAAACTCTCCTTTTACTCCTAGTAGGAGTAATTTTAGGAGTGTAGGAGTGTAGGAGTAAATTGAAGCGGACTTTTTACGGCTTAGTTGTTTTGTATTCAATCTAGTCACTAATAGCCGGTCTTCAATTCATTATCATGTTACGAGAGGAGAAGATCATCTTTTTAAAATTAATTCGCGAAAATAAAGAAGTGTTACTCGGAAAATTCACTCCTACTGTTACACGCGATTCTAAACGAGATGCTTGGAATAAAATTTGAGAAGATTGCATAGCAACTGGATTTGATCCTCTTCCCGAAGGAAAAGATTGGCAATATCTTCGGGACAAAGTATATTGCAACATAAAAAGCAAGACAAAGGAAAAGTTAGACAAACGAAATAAAACTGGTGCTGATAGCTTCAATACGGAACTCAATGAGATTGATTTGCTTATAATAGAAATTATTGGAAAGGATTCTCCTGAGCTTAAGGTAATTAAATAAAGTGCGCAACGCTCTGAAGCTTAAAATTTCAAATAATAAAGTTTATTTGGAGTTAGGCATGCAGACATTAGAGCGCACGACATTAGAGCGCCGACATTAGAGCACAACAACATTAGCGCGCGACGTGAGAGCGCATGAGAGCGCGCAACATTAGAGCGCCAATATTAAAGTGCAGTGGGTATTTTTCAGTTTTTAATTTGTGGCGACAGCAATAGCTTGCGGATTCAGATTGGTGCCAGACATGGGCTAAGCCTAAGGCATAAATGGAGCGAAAATTGCAGAGCGAGCGGAACTCGACATATTCAAAAAATGACAATGAAAGTTTACTCCTCAGCATTTAGGAGCATACAAACACTCCTAGATTTTGTGTGCCATTCTAGGAATAAAATTACTCCAACAAATAACACTCCTAACTAGTGTGCAACAGGAAGAAAATTTACTCCTAAAATAACTCCTACCTCAGCCCCTTTTACTCCTACATTTACTTCTACACTCCTACTTTAGGAGTCTCCTTACTCCTAGACTGTGCAACAGGAATTCCTCCTACACTCCTAACTCCTACACTCCTAGCCGCTTGTGCAACAGGGCCCTGGTATCGCGAACCCCGAATCGCTTGGTGTATGGTTGAACAACTTTGAAGAATGATCAGATCAATTTTTGTGCCAAGATTTTTCAATCCTTTTCCGAGAGAAGTTTTTGTCAAGTTTCCTGAAATTATTGAAACAACTTCGGATTTGTACTCTGCACATAAGCGAATTCAATTAAATCGTTTGCGTTCCGATCCGCCAATCACTTTTCCAATTGTTTTCCCATGCTATGCCGCACATCAACAAATCCAAGGTTTCCTAGAAGTGAATCTCCCAGCCGCGTTAGAAGAAATCCGCAATTGACAAAGCAATTGCAACGCATCTGCGATTTTAGCTTAAGATTCAACTCTTCTCCGTAGAAAGCCAACTTTTGCCTCTAGTGAGCCACCTTTGAAAACGCGTCAATGTACTCTTGATTTATTGACTGAAGGCCAAATTGCTTTGTGTCGTCGTCACATGGAACAAGAGCGAAGCAAACATAGGTCTATGTGGGCTACTGAGGAAACGCCACATTTGTTTCACATTTGCCGTACTACCGATTTTGCCATTACCTCAACTGTTCGTCAGCCGCACAATTCTTTGCAGTCTGCTAGACATTATAGTTCTTGTCAACGTCATTATGAACGAGTTGAACATAATCGTCAATCACGTCGCACCGCCGCAGCCGAGCAAGTGGCCTCACAATTGTCAGCTCCGCCGTCAGCTTCCAGTCATAATATTCCACGAGCGTCACGTTTAGACTCTCATCATTACCGTGATACCACTGCGCCGCATTGCGCCACCCTGAAGTCCATATCCGTGCAGCACATTTTGATTACGCAATTGCAGGATCATTATCCTGCTCAGCAGCATATTGCCACACCACGTTTTATGCCTATTCCGTCGCAAGGAACCAGCTGCGCCAGAGCCAATTCACGCGTTACGCTTACTATTTTGCGCACAACTGACAGTCATGTACCGATCAAGATCCAACTGAGACTTCTGACAAGAAAGTGGTCAGCAATATTAGGACTGAGGAAGTTGAGGCTGTAAGTTATTGAGTGCCATTGGATATAGAGCCGGGCTACGTGCTTACATAACCTGGCCAGCACTAAGAGCAGTGTAAGTACCTAAGTAATTCCTGAAGGCAAATACATGTGTCCACGTCAATTTAGTAGACATAGGACCAGCCACAGTATTTACAATCTCTTTGAGCACTGTATGAAAATCAGACAATAAAGGAAAAACTAACCTGAACATAGGCGTTAAACGCAAACAACACTCCCCACATAGCTGGAAGACTTGCAAAATGCACATCAAATGTTGGAAGAAGTTAGAACTTTTGTCCGGTAGGTCGGCCTACTGGACTAGTCCGCCAAAAAGGACTAGTCCTTTTCCGGTCTAACGGGGTAAAAAAAGACTAGGACTATAGTCCAAAGACTACAGGACTTAGTCCGGACTATAGTCCTTGCTAATTCTTAGATGGACTTTTGCCAATACTATTTTTGGGAGCTACAGTGAAGTTTAAAATATGACATAGCTTTTATACAATTAGCGAATCGATTGATGTAATAGGCGGGCATAAAGAAACTGCTCTTTGCCGATTGTCTTAATTGCTAATACTTTTGAATCACTATACTGTAAAAAATGAAGAATTTTGAAAGAGACTTTACCTACAATCTCTTCTAAGCAAGATACACATGTACATATATGCAAATTTATGCAAATGTTTGCCTAAATATCCATAAGTCCAACTATGTACATGCATATAAGCCTAAATCTAAGAAAAATCGAGCAAAAACCGACTTACAGGAGAAATGACAAGTTGCCTATTCCTTGAGCACACGGGTAGTGCAAGTTTTGTTAGAGTATGTAAACGTAGCGGGGGAACTACATTTACGAGCTTACTTACGCCCAAAAACTTAAGCTTGTGCGCTCACACGGGGGTAATTGCCCTTTTTAGAGGGTCGATCACCAGCCGGCGACTCAGGGGTAAGTGGACCAACTAATTGAAGGTAGCCCAGCCCTCTATGCGTGCAACTAGTGAAACTTACTTACTTAACCCCTTTGAGATTAAGTGCCTAATTAATGTAAGTTCCCGGAAACCTAATTAAGAGTTTAAAAAGATTATTATTTAACTTGTTTAGGGACTGAATTCCGGTGCTTGAAAATATTGGAGGTTCCTAATGTAATGTAGCACAAGGACAGAACTCAACAGCATGGAAATTCGAACCGAGCCCAATCATCGTTCAATAAATTAATAATTTTTACAATATTTTTGGACAGAAAATTGTGAAGCAATAAAAAACGTGACAGCATGAAGGATGCACTCTGCCAACTGTTGAGTTATGCTAATGTGTAAATCAAACAATGTATTTAACAGAGGGCACAAAGCCCCGCCAAAGGCATACAATAAATGCCAAATTGGCGCACACAAATAATAAAACAAATGCGCAAGGGCAAAAAGATACTTTCCCACTACACAATGAAACTACGACAAATTTCTGCAGCCACGCAGGAAACTAAAGAGGACTATGTGTGGAAAACTCTTCGCACAGAAAAAAGAAAAGCGCTCAGCATGGAAGCTGGCGAGAGGCTCTCAGACTCAGGAAGCTCAATGTAAAAAGAAAAATTCTAAAAGTGCCATCAAAACTGTGCTCGCACACAGTTTTAAACAATATGAAAAAAGAGGCGTATCAACGCGAACAAAGAAACGCGGAATGCATATACGAGAATAACAATAGGCCTATGGGCAAAGCTTACGGTAAAGGAATGTACAAACGAGATAGGCACAAATATGAGACACACACATATGACTTTAGGTACACGTAAGATATGATAACACATATACCAATTTGTACTTAAGTCGCATTAAGCCCGAGTGCCCATTTTCCTATCCGGATTTTTATTGCAAATATGTATGGGAAAGGAATGGAAAATATGATAATTTTTGGGGGAAGGTGGTCCCGGACGACTCACTATAACGTTGCGCTTAGTGTTCAGCGTACATGCGTATGGAAATTAAGCACAAAATTGTACATCTGGGCAAAACAGTTGTGGGTATGAAGGTACAACGTAGTGCAAAACAAATGGAATTTTGCGTTGAACCAACAGGGCAAAACGGCATGTAGAGCGATCTCTACACTCCCCCGCGTGTCGAAAAAATTTGCACGCAGCTCAAATTTTCACGCACAATAAAGTTTGTGTGCAAACTTTTTGCGCGATAACAGCCACGGCATGGAGTCGGGTGATTATCGATTTGTGTCAGCAGATCAAAGCGAGATAGCGACACATTTTTATGCATAAAACGTATGCATGAAAATGTACAAGATGACGTATGGCTACGTCAATCAATTGAGCAGCAGGAGACAAAATATGATGCGTCGATGACGCGTTGACAACGTGCTTTTGCGCAACGTACGGACTGACTGTTTGCCCGGGACCTGGAGAATTTTGATTGAAAAAATAGTTTATGATAGGAGGGCAGGTCACTTGGCTTAATTAGTATTGAGTACAAAAGGATCAAATTTTGGACAAATTGAGAACACATATGGACAAGGACAATTAATGAATTAAATATGGACAAATACAGTGAAATAACAAATATGTTTTTGGAAAAATCAGAAAATATAAATCGAAATAAAAATATACATGGAAATAATGAATAACGGAAATATGTAAAAAAGGATCTTAGAAAAATGTCCTAAAATGGAGAGAAAAAAGGTGTGTGGCTGCAGAAAATAACTAGTAATTACAATAAGAGAAAAATTACGGAAAAACGGTTAGATTGAGTAAAACAAAAAAGTTTAACGCACTGCTGGTGGTCAGTACGTTGATCCTGGCACAGCAAAAATCAAATGATGAGCAAAATGTTCAAGTGCGGCGATCCAGTTGATCGCAAGGCAATGACGACTGAGTGGTATGACTGTCAGTCGTGCGTGAGATAGTAGGCGTAACGCGCGACATAGCTCTGGCGTGGCTAGTTCCTTGCGATTGAATTGGCGTAAAATGCGACGTAGCAATGTGCTGCTGGGCAGGATAATGATCCTGCAATTGTGTAACCAAAACGCGCAGCACGGATACAGACATCAGGGCGGCGCGATGCGGCGCAACAGTAACCATAGGTGGGCAACACCAAAATTCTGGGGGGGTGAAAAAATTTTCAAAGGTCAAAAAATGGTCTTAAAAGTGGTTGTATGGCGAACAAAACACCAATTTTTGACGTTTCTCATTGAGCACTATCCAATGACATCAAAAAATTGCTAAAAAAGCAAAAAAATTTATCTGGGGGTATTTCAACTTCTGAGCAGTGCATATCCCCCCAAACCCCCTCACGCCCATGTGTGGCAGTATCGCAGCGACGTTGAGAGTCTAAACATGACGCTTGTGGAATATTACAGCCGGAAGCAGATGGTTGAGCAGACGATTGTGAAGCCAAATGCTCAGCTGCGGCGGCACATGGCGCAACTGGCTATTATGTTTGACGTGCTCATAATGATGTTGACGAGTACTGTGACGTCTGGCAGACTGCGAAGGATTGTGCGGCTGACGAACGGTTGAGGTAATGGCAAAATTGGTATTACGGTGAATGTGAAATGATTGAGGCGGTTCCTCAGTAGCCCGTGTAGACCTCGTTCACGTCGCTCTTGTTCCATGCAATGACAACGCAAAAGCAATTTGACCAACAGTGCATTAACGCGTATTCAGAGGCAGCTCACTAGAGGTCAAAGTCGGCTCTCTATGTAAAAGAGTTTAATCTTGAGCTGGAGTCACAGACGCGTTGCGGTTGCTTTAACAATTGTGAATTTCTTCTAACGCGGCTGGGAGAGTCACTTCTAGGAAACCTTGAAATCATTGACGTGCGGCATAGCATGGAAAAACGATTGGGCAAGTGATTGGCGGATCGGTGCACAAACGAATTAACTGAATTCGCTTATGTGCAGTGTACAAATCCGAAGTTGTTTCAATAATTTCAGGGAACTCGACAAAAACTTCTCTTGGAAACGGATTGAAAACTCGTTCCATGAAAATTGATCTAAGCATTTGTCAAGGTTGTTCGACCATGCGCCACGCGATTCTGAGTTCTTGATACCAGATTTGGTATCTATAAAACCGATTGTCAAGAAATTGAAGAAGCATTGGCGCAGACATGAAGGTCGTAGATTGAAATGACAGAATGAAACAAAAAGTTGACTTGTATTCTTCGAAAAATTTACTCATTGAATTGAAAATGTCTGCCATTTGGCGAATTGTTAAGGCCAAAGGAGCATGAAGATCTGGCGGATTTGCGAGGCGATGCGGGAAAAATTCCGCTGGAATTGTGCAATTAGCTCGACGCTTGACTTCTGGCGGTTCTAGCAACCTTGGGTGATTAGCTACGAACTCTAAACCAACTTCATAGACCATTGGGCCAGTTGTAACGTAGAATCGAGTTAGACAAAAAGTTGAGTCGTTGTAAAAGGGATGTGGATGCTGCGTGAATTCACTGAGAAACGGATTCGGCAAGGCTGGTCGAATTTCTATTGACATATTTGGTGCAGATGATTGACCGGAAAGCATGACTCTGGGCAACGATTGTTGCCCGTCAACTTGATACAAATTCTTGAACCTTGTCGAGAAAAGTTCGATATGCTGATTTTTGTCTGCAATTAGAGTGTCGATGAACGGATTGGCGAACTCTTGTCCTAAAGCATTGACAAGATGAGCTCTCAAATCTTCAGGGTATACACGAGAGGCATGTTCGGCTGTCTGGATCACAATTGAATCTCGAGTTTGAGCAAATAATCGCCCTTGTTGCTGGTTAAGCGACATTCGCGCGCCTTCCTGATTTTCTTTGTTATATTTATCTAAAACCTCTAATTCTTTGAAAAATCTTTTGTGGACAGCTTGAGCAAATTCATCTTCCAATTTTCGAATATGAGCACTTTTCTCCTTCATTTTTCCTTCACGACAATGAGATATTTGTAGCTGCAAGTCGGCTTGATCTTGTATCATCATTTCTTCTTTAGCTGAGATTGCTGGCTCAGATGTTTGCGCCGATTTGGCTACATCTGCCATTGGACTTTCGGAAGCTTCATCTACAACTTCGAAAACTTCATCATCATAGTCGAGATCTTCTTCTTCATATGACTTTATTTAGATATTTCGGTTCTGTATCTGGCCGTGAGACGGAAGTTGGCACACTAGTGCGCTGATCATTGTTGGTAGACGGAGGTGCAGAGATGAAAGGAGTTTGAGACAAAGATGCAGTCGATTCTTGTGACACTTCTGGTGCTAACGTGAAAGCTGGTTGCACCATTTTGATGTCTGATTCGTTATCATCATCATCATATTCCTCTGCACTTTCCTCAAAGCTAGAGTTAGAGTGTCTACAACATAGGTGGGCAGCACCAAAATTCTGGGGGGGGGGTGAAAAAATGTCTGGTGGGGTTGAAAAAATTTTTAAAGGTCAAAAAATGGTCTTAAAAGTGGTCGTATGGCGAAAAAACACCATTTTTCGACGTTTCTCATCAAGCACTATCCAATGGCATCAAAAAATTGCTAAAAAAGCAAAAAAAATTTTCTGGGGGGGGTTATTTCAACTTCTGGGGGGTGCATACCCCCCAAACCCCCTACGCCCATGTGTGGTCTACAATTACATTTGCCTTTTTTGGATTCTTCAGCTTTTTCCTTCTTTTTCTGCTCAGCAATATCTCTGCGTTTGATTCGCTTGGCGAGCTCTGCTTCACATTTAGCTGGCATTGAGCCGGCTTGAGCCAATGGCATATCTAATTTTCGATCCTTTTCGACTTTTTGATTTCCGGATAATTCATCTCTGGTGAATCACTCTCTATTAGTCGGAGCCGTAAGAGCGATATATGAGCAATTAACAGCATGACATGACACACTATCAAAAGATACAGATCCAGAACACCAAGCGGGTCGGTGATTAGATATCAGACCATTCGGTCTGGCAATGGAGTTCTATTCCAAGCTTGGCCTACTGCTGTTCTAGCTGATTGGCGAAGCTGGAGATTGAACATATATTGTAAAAGCATTTGAAGACGATGATTTCCAGTAGTGGTTGCCACAGCTCTGGTGATAGTATTGGCGAGCGAAAGCATATCAAGTATGTGAGCCTCAAACACATTGCGTTCGAAAAGCTCGCAGTGCCTCTGGCGCTGATGGCGTGTTTGTTGATAGTGCTCCAAAGCATAAAGGAGAGTCAAATACACATGAAAATATGCAATGCAATCGTTATCTGATCTGTGGCAAGCTAGGGCAACATCAGATAGTCGTATGGTGAGCAATTCATGTAAGTGTAACAAAGCCGATACATTCAGCAGCTAACAGTCTTGTTTTACGTTCGTATATTTATGCTTAACCTAGGTACTTAATAGGTATACCGCCCATTTTCTATATTCGTAATTCCGCCTACTATTTATTGCTTAAATACTACCCGCTCTATAGTAAATAGCTCAGTCCAAGAGATCTCCACTAATATGTAGCTTAGGATCGAGGCTGGCCAGCTAGCTGGCCAGCTACATGGTATAAGCTTACAATGTGGCATACGTGTGATTACAGTAGGATATGATTTAGCTCACGTTAAACTATGTATTGAGGGCCATGGGCCAAAATGTGCATCGCCCATGAATGATTGATTTTACTAGCCTTAGTATTGTGAATTCTGATAGTAATATTTCGAAGATAATGATTAACAAGCGAACTTTATACCACTAGACGAATTAACCCTAAATGTAAGGAATAGCCAAACCCTAAACCTTACATTTTTGGGTGGCAAACGTGGGAATTGGATCCCGGTCCCGCTCGCAAGAAGCGACGATTTGAGACTCGAGCGAAGAGTGGACAATTGAGTCCGTGAGCTACAACTTTGAGAAAACGACCGAGGTACGTACGAAGTTTTGCCGACGACGACTGGACGTGCTCATGCTGCTAGCTTTAGCAAAAACCGAGACTTGTGTCTCATTGCTGACGTCGCGTTAAATCAACGACGGACGCCTGGGATGGATTCCCTTGCAATGGCTACGCAGAAATCGCAAAAGGGTTAGTAATTAGGCTTTTACGTCATTTTCTGATCAGAAAAAGTGCCAAATTGTAAGTTGGTTGTTTTAACATGCGATAGTGCGTTATGTTGAGAAAATATACTATTATTTCCCAAAGATTTTGACATCTTTAATTTGCACTATTATTTGAGATAATTTGTCTGAAAGTCCTTATTTTCATTCTAATCTGCTATTTTATATCTCAAAATTTTGCTATATCGAGAGATACAATTATTTTTAGTTCAAAATTGTGATTTCCGCTTTGCCTCAATGTTGCATTATAACGTGAGGTACAGTATAATTTCCATCTATATACGAATTCTCTAGAAAACAATTTTTGTCTGCCATTACCGGTTTCAGACAGATGTGAGCTTATTATTATTTTCTTTTTGTTAATCCCGATCTGACTCAAGAATAGGGTTACACGAGAGCATTCATTAAGCTTCGGACAATAATTATATTTGGGCCAAAAGTAATTTCCTTTTATCTCGATTTTCAAGTGACGGAAAACCTAGCTGAAAACGAGCGGGCATTAGGCAGAAAACCGCAATTAAGATCTGTCATGTGTCCTCTTACTCTACATCTGCCGATTTTAAGTACTTTCTCATCAGCTTATTTTTCCAAAGAGCAACCACAGGACATTTGGACTTTGGACCAGAGAGCAATTTCTAGCTCTCCTAATAAAAGATTAGTGGACCTAAAAGCTTCCACCTAAATGACGACTCTTAAAAAGAAAAAAAGACAGCCGAAAATATTAATCTTTGATGAAAAAGGGTCCAGATGAGCACCGAATCCTAATTAAATATACTGCCCGGCCAGCTTAGGAATAAATTAATGAGCGCGCAGCGTGGTACTGTTTGACTATTGTATTTCAAGCGCAGCGTTAATGAGGTACGGAATAGCTTACAGTATCCTATTTTGTCGCTGCATTGGTTTACTGCGCGCAGAAATAAAGGTTCTTTATGGTTAAAGTACGACCAACTGGCCCGTCAGTACGGACAATGCATGCTTTGTAACAGTCGGCTAGGTTACGACGAGAACTTCCAGAAAGCATGCTAAATATTATAGTGTTTGAAGATTCAGGTATACCTGGTTAGCACTGCAGATCGTACGTACGAGTACATTAATGCATGGAGTGAACAATCGGTTGACCCGAGCTACCCATTGAATACGCCGACGGACGTTGGGATAGCTCTTGTTGGAAAAATCTTAGATCTAAGTCATATGAATATGGACCAATTGTATGCAGTGTGGTGGAGACGTACCGTAACCTAAAATGCTACCTAATGTGTAGCAGACCTACTGTATCCCAGCGAAACAGGGCAGTGCTGATATTGTGTATGTGTGTGTGTGTCCAGTAATATTAAATGTGCGAGCTTGACCCTTGCTCGCGAGGGCAGGCTGCATAGCTTCCGTGCTATTGCATTTGCGCCCGATCAAGCCCCTCATATTACGTTTTATCCGCGTTAGCGAAAAGGTCATTCCGCGAATCCGTCTGATTTTATTAAATTTCGAATTATTAGTATTGTGTATGCCCAAAATGGCGACCCAATCCGCCCTGGATCATATTGAAGTGTATATCAACGAATTTTGGGTATGGCCAGAAGTGCTTACGCACTATTTTGAGCTTTATTAAAATTTTAGAATCTTTCCACCTTTTGGTTCTTCAACTTAAAAATGGCTAAAAAAATGTTGTTTTAAGTTTAACTTTTCAACCTCATGAGTTAGTAAGGTCTGCAGATAGGTATTATTTCTATACATATGTCGGAAAAAACCTAGTCGAGCTGAAAAATATGATATATTATATATTTTTCATTACCGTGTAGACCAGCTTATGTGTACCATGCAAAGAAGGAGTTTAGCTAAATCATAATTTAATGCGCTGTGAACAAATATTAAGAAAAAAGGCGATTATGAGAAGGCTTAAGACAAAATAAATATGATCGTCTTACTGCTAGTCTGGTTATTTTGTAATTAGAAAAACAGAAATCGCTAATCAAAAACTATTGAAGATTGTTTTTGTTATGAGAGAGAGAAAGTCTTTAAAACACATTATTATTGCTAGGTTTTTCGCTCGCAAAATTCGTAAAGTTATTGAAGTCACTAGGCCCGTATGCAGAAAGGCCGATAAATTTAATCGGCGATTAAGGCTAATCGTAGATTAATCAATCGGAGATTAACGACCGATTAAAATCCGTATGCACAAACGCCGATTAAAGGCCGATTGACTAATCGCAGATTAAATTTTTAATCGTCGATTAAACGCCGATTAACAACAATTTTGATTGGAATTTCGGGTACTGGACAAGTCCAGTAGGTAGAAAAACGAGTACTACCTATTTTTCTGTTTGAATCGGTTATTTTTTTGGCATGCCTGGGCAGGATTGATCAAAGCACAAAAGTAAAAACAGGTTGGGTGGGAAGCTGTGGTTTTGAAATATTTTGTCATACCTGGTCGCATTTATTAAAACTGCAAAAAATGGATATCAGTAATAAACTTCGCGAAAGAATGCAAAATTTTGACAATGACGAAATCGAATTTCTCTTTGAATGCGCTTCCGAGAAAGCTGAAATTATCGAAAATAAAAAACGGATTCAAAAACGGCGACTGCTAAGAGCAAGGCATGGGGTGCTATTGAAGAAGCTTACAAAGCGAATCCTAACGTGAAAGATCGCAGCAAGTTTTCAAGTAAATCGATTCCCTAGCGCTGTTTTGTTTAATTTGTATTGCGACCAAAATTTATCATCAGCGTAACTTTCCAGCGGATTCGATCGTTCCAAAAATACCCTCCTTGGAATCACGTTTTCCAAATTTTCATCAACATTTTCGTCCAATTCGTCAAGAAAGTTAAGAACGTTCATAATCAAAGAAAACAGAAACCAACTGGCTCACAAAACGAAGGAAACTCACACTAATCGGCGTTTAAACCTGGGGAGGGGTAGGATTAAAATCTCCGATTAACCGAATCGCCGATTACCACTAATCGGCCTTTGTGCATACCGATAAATTTAATCGGAGATTAAAGTTGTAGTTTAATCTCCGATTAGCGCTAATCGGCCTTTTGTGCATACGGGCCTTAATGTCCAATTCGGCACCTTTTAATTTTATATTGTAGAAAAACAGTTTTTTGAACGCAATTTTTAACTGATTCAATCAAATGACTTGATGTTCTGCTAAGAACTTATTTAATTTTGTCTCCTTTCATCTTGCTCATAATTCATCTCTTTTTGGTTCAGCCTGGAATCTTATTAGAACATACCGGGAACCATTAAATTGTGAATCGCAAATAAATCTTCATTTTAGAGTGAAAACAACGTGACTGCATTATCAGATTTGAATTGTTTCTTACGAAGGTCACAGATCATCTCATTTTTGAAACTTTACAGTTATCTGTTGAAGAATAACAAGAAGAAGAAGAAATTTTATTATCAAATTTTATTTATTTTATTATATTAAATTTCACTCTGAATTTTAAGCCTTATCAGTTATTTAGTAGCAAAGTCAAATAATCTTTAAGCTAAGTTTTAGCTGTGCCTATCACAATATGCCCACATTCTGTGAGTTTTTGCAACCAGAGTTGCGAAGTGCTATTAAATAACTACTCTTCATAGATATACAGTATCAGAAACCTCTAGAACGAGCCTTTTGAATTGCTTTTTGGCATTGAAAATCAATGATTATATATTTTATAAAACGATCGAACGTTTTTTGTGAGATTCTTCCCTTCCTAGATTGTGAACACAGGTATATGAAAAAATTACCAAAAATTTTTTCTTGAAATTGCATATGCAATGGGGCGAGAAACTTGCGGTCTGGGGCAATTTCTGATCGATCACTCAATTATTTTCGGATTAGAATCATATGCACGCACAGTAAGCCTTACCAATGGGTTGAAAGCAGAGCTGCTTTAGTCTGGAAAAGTAGTGTAGACAAAGAAGCAGCGAAAATGTTATAGTCCACTTTCTGGAAACAATTTTGGACGCTTTTGTGAATAGATTCAGAATTAATTTTCAACCCATTGCATTAACTTATTTTGTGTCATTTCAGCTAGGTGCGAGTGAAACTGACAAAGAATACAAACACGCAAAATAAGAAGAACAATGATAACCGGATTCTATAAAGTTTTTGCCATTCAAAATCTACTGAATGGTTCTATAAATTTTTTGCCAACTTGCAGTAAAAGTAATGTTCTCTGATTGATAGAAACCAAAATTTCCCTTCTTTTTCTATTATTTTCCGCGATAATATTGAATAATATACTTGAATATTCATAAACGTATGTATGTAAATGTACCTAGTCTCAAGAAAACTAACTGTTATAAAAGCCTTTTAAGAAAATGAAAAAGCCTAAGTATGGTGACGTTTGCTTTTTCAGCACGAAGACGTCTATCACGTGAGTGTGATCGATCATGCGACTGAATTCCATATTCTGCTGACGTCAAAGTTGATTTTACCCACATATAAATCATATTTTAAAAGATGGATGCGAACAGCTGTTTCATGGTCTAAATTTGCTTCAGACGAGGGTAGCCTAATTAAACAGGTACAGAAATCTGCGTTTTTCACGATTTTTGCATCACACTTGAACCTGCTATTAAAGAACTTCTGAACGGAATTCGCTAATTTTTAATTTTTTTGATTTCATTTTCTGATAATTTTTATTTTTTTAAATTTTCTCTATTCTCCCAGTATTTGTGGCAAGTGCCTGTCAGACGATAGGCAAAATTTTTGACAAGGATTATGTCATCATCAGGCAAAGCTGTCAACTGTCTGGTGAAACTCTCGCCTCTCCTGTCGGACTGACAGGCTTTGGTGTCAGAAGAGATTTTATTATGTTAATTTTATTCTTAGTCATTTTTCCTTGTTTTTTCACTTTTTCACTTTCATTTTTCGCCTTCGGTATGGTGCTAGAATCATTTTATTGTCTGTTTCACATGAATTTGGATATAAATTTTAATAATTTTTAAAGAGAATGAGACGACTCGATTCAATGTTAGCGCAATCGGTCAGCTTTCGATGAATATTTATTATGTTCATGCCCAAACTTATGTGGCAGTTTGTATCAATTTTGCCTCGTAAAATTGTCCTGAAAGTATAATCTTGAACAGAAATGAAAATTGAGAGCTTTAGTACATCAGCTAACCATAAAAGATTCTGAATTCGATCGAAGAAAACGATTATTAATGAAAACATAGGTATGTACATACGTTTGGAAAAAACTATACATTCTAAGTTTTTCTTTCAATAGGGACCGAAATAATTATTGGTGTACAATGCATACGTCATGTTTTTTTGAGGAAAGTATGCCAAATTTTTCCAACGACAAAATCGAACGTCGAGTTGCCCCATTATTTAATCACTTTGTAATGTAGATTGTACCTCAAGTTTTGAATGTCAACTTGATTTCTTCAGCATAACGAAAACTAAATTACCAAATATTAGTGCTAAAAATAGTTCATAGCGCGTTATGCTTAATATGATTGGCCTTGGTCGGTCAGACGAACCACCGATTTTTTGAATTTTTTTGGGTTTCTCTACACGCGACGATCAGTGCGTGCCTGGTACAGCCTGTAGATTGATTATAGTCTGTTTCACACAAGTTGGGGCATAAATTTTAAAATATGTCCGACAATAAGCTGATATTGCGATTATAGCATTGATTTGATATATAATTATCGTAATCCGTCGGCTTACTTTCGAAAATTCTTAACATTTATGCCCGAACTTATGTGAAACAGACTTTAGATCCAATCCACTAACGCGCATAGATTACGATTCGTTCTGATGCAACAAGGTTTGAACAAAATCCTCGAAAATTGAGTAATAAGAGAACACGGCCAAAGTCGAAATTCTGGAGGTCTAAGAGGAGTTCAAAAGATTTTCAAAATTTTTTAAAATTCAATAAGGATTAGAAAATTGATAAGAGGAGCAAAGTCGGGAAAAACGAAGTATTTCTAGACACGAAATTCTGGGGGTTCGTGGGCCTTTTGGTTTCTGAGGGGTCTACGCCACACATGGGCGTGGGGTCTTCTGGACCCCCTTGAGAATCCAGCGACCCTCCTACAATCGGTAGACCACCAGGATTGAACTCTTGGTGGCATTTTTGGCAAAATTACCCCATCGGACCCCAGAATTTGGCTGCTGCCACCTATTGTCTACGCCCACATGTGTACAAGAGGAGAAGCACATTTGCTGATTATTTCCCCTGATTGCTTTTATAAGTTGATTACTTAGATGAGCCAAAATCGCCCTTCACCCCAAGGTTATCTTGTTATTCTTCGTTTATGACTTATCGTATGAGCTCCGATTCAATGAGATTAGGCACTTTTGCTCAGTGATTGCTCATTTAAACGGAAATACAACAAAATAACCCAAAAACGACGATTTTTAATCAGAACAACATCAGTCACTAAGGGGAGTAAATATTTAATAGAAAACGAAACGCACATATTCTCTAGTGCATGCACATAATCATAAAAACCGGTATGAACATACCTTTGTACTATTATTGATACGACTAGTTATCTTTTTGGCTATTACATTACCGTAAACTTGATAAGGTTTTCCTAATTTTCCGCTTTGCTGTTTATGACGTGTTGGCGAATTAATCATATAATGTTTTCGCAGTTTTCGGAGCATTTGCCAGAAAAACCCAATGTTACCTGTTGTTGTTGTACGGATGCGAATTTTTGCGATTTCGTCGTCGTTGCATATCATTAACACATTGAAATAGTTCCGTGTAGGCGCCCTTTTCGATCGCTTTGGTCAAAATGCAATCTGAACTCCCAAAATCGGGCTTATTTTTTCTAGCGATTCTTATGATCGCTGCTGCTTCTCCGGATTCTTGGCTGCTGGACAAGTAAAGAGATACATAATTAGTCCTCTCTGTTGAATTGTGAAAGGTCCATCGAAATTCGAACCTAAGATATATGTAAGCGTAGAATAACTAATATGTGAGGGCAGTTCCTAACACGAATTAAATCTTTAATGGGAGGGAGAATAATTTTCGATTAGAATTGGGTAAGAAAATGTAATTTTAATAAAAGTGGGAAAATTTTACAGAAATATAACGAAGTTCCGAGCTCACAATAGGAATTTTGCAACGAGAAAGAGCTTTAGAATGTGGTGGGTCAGCCGAACGGAACAGATTTGTGCGAAAACGAAAGGGATTTAAACCTTATCACCAGAATTTGCACTAAAACTTCTGATTTTTGTTCACTCAAAAAGCTAGAGGAAACATTTAAGTCATTTTAATAAAGAAAACTTCTTTGTATTCCGTCAAATCATTTGGTCGCTTCTGGGAGCAGTATTTCTAGGCAAAAATGTAATAAAAGTCCATAATTTTCCGTCACCGATTCTCCCAAACATTTTTCTAAGCAGCTCTAAGAATTTTACGTAATTTCGTGTTATATGTATAATTTGGTAGTTGTAAACGCATTTGAAACATATGAATCATACATACATTCATTCAAAGTACGGAAACGCATAAAAAATTTCATTGCGATTCAAACAAAATTCATTGTAATGATTTACCTGTCTGTGACGATCACACATGGGCGTGGGGGGAGGGGTTTGGGGTATGCAAACCCCCTTCTATGAGGCCGATTACCCCTTAGAAACCAAAATACTCTCTCTAGCACTCAATTTTTTAAATTTTTTGTTTTTTTCGCAATTTTTTGATGCCAATTGATAAAGCTCGATGAGAAACTTTGAAAAATGGTGTTTTTTCGCCATACCACCATTTGTTAGGCCATTTTTTGACTTTGGAAAATCCTGCACCCCAAGAATTTTGGTGCTGCCCAACTAAGGTGACGACTCATTTAATTGAATATTTTTATATATTATTAACTCATGTTATGTAGCCACCAAGTGCTGCAAAAAATAAAATAATGGATTAATTAAAACGAATATTCGAAATCTCAAAGAAAGTCATGACTTCGTGCAGGAAAGATCATTATTTTAATATTTCTGTTGCGATTTCCTCATTCCTATTTCACATGTTTAGTCATTATACCTGCATGTGTCTATTATTATTATTATTCCGTATAATTGTTTACTAGTAGTTATATATTTAATTTGTTATTCATTTACTCCTTAGGTCAATTATATAAAAATGATTGAAAATTGAAACACTTGACAAAATGAACACTTTTTGGAACTTATATTTTGAATTTCACGCCCCTTTATTTTAATTGCGTATCTATTTTTAACACTTGGCCCGGCGAGTAAATCAACGCGTTATATTTCGTTTGTTTTTTTGTCTTACTTGTCACTTGATAATTTTTTACGCGCATTATTAAGCTTTCGTTATAAACGTTTTCAGACTGGTGAAGTCGAAAAAGATGGATAGCGATTGGAAATTCTGCAGGGTAGCTGGCTTTTTCGGAAGTACTATAACCGAGCCGTGCAAATTCGGCATGTACAAATTTGGGCATTATAGCGTTGATGAAAGCCTCGTTTCAACTTGGTGTGGTTCATTTTCTGCATTTCTTGTGATTCTAAAAAATAATTGCAATCGAGTTAATAAAATCAATAATTAATATAAAATCATTAAAATAATTTGTTGTAATTGGGCAAATGCATTAGTTGTATTTATTTACAATTTAATTTATCAAGGTCTAGAATAAATGTCTGAACCATTTTTTGTTCCGTTCTTCAATCTGTCCTGGTCACACTGTTCTTTATTAGCTACAATTTCTGCCTTATGTGAGAATAATCGTCAAGTTCAACTACTCTGCTAGAATTAGAATTATAAAAGAAATATATATGAACTTTAGGCAATACATTTGAAATAATCTAGATGAAATTTTAATCGCATAAGTAATCTTCAGTTTGAATATGAACTTGCGCAGCAGCCAAATGCTGGGGTCTGGGTGGTGTAAAACCGGCTAGAATCCAAAAAACATGTAAAAATTTAATTCGGGGGTCTATGGATTTAGGGAGTATACCGGATTCTCGGAGAGGGTCTAAAGTCCAACCCCCAAGCCTATCTGTGTTGGCATAGTCGCATCGTTGTTTGTAGTTTTATAAAATTGCTAAATATTAGTAATATTTGATCGGATTTTTAAGTACTAACACATAAAAAGCTATATTTTCTGGAGATTTTTTTCAAAGTTTTTGACAGTTAATCCTGTTTTGCACCTAATTTGATTCTAGAAACGACTTTACTTTGTGCAAAATATCAGTTGCTTGCATCTAAAAATCGGTCTCTATTTATCAATATTATTAATCATAACAACTATCTAATCTCAAATATCTTTTTCTTAATCAGCCGAAATCAGCCTTGCGTGTTTTGGATCGATTAAGCTTCAAAAGTTATCTTATTTATTCATAAATTTGAGATATTACGGCTAAAAAATTGTTCTAAAACATTTTGTCTCTCTTCCTCTCGACGACAACACACTAAAATTGCTGTAAACGTCAAAATGTCGTTAAAACTACCAAAGTTTACTGTTTGTGGCGATTTCAAACACTTTTGCAGAAAAGTATTGATTATTATATTTTTTTACCTGAATCTTGCCCTATTTTTTCAGAATATTTACCCGCTTCTAATTTTTTCGGGGTAGACCTACAAACTCTCTATCGAGTGTTTGGTCTACAATGATTGTATTTGTCGGAACATGTGTCGTTTAATCAGCTTTAGCAAGCTTGTCGTCTCTTCAGCAATAACATCGTTTCAAAACATTAGTCGTCATCAGACACGAACGTGGGGGTTGGGGTCCAAACCCCACTCCCCAGAATAGACAAATAAAAAATTCTGTGGGGAAAACGAGGCAAAACAAAGGCTTAAAACGGATGACAATTGAAAACTTGTTCAAAACTGCTTCAAATTGAACAGAAACTGTGTAATAAGAGAGTTTTAACGCTATTTTAGCGCTTATACTAATTTTTGAGGCCATTTTGGCCCAAAAAAGCTCGAATTTCGACCCCCCCTCCCCAGATCGGCCATGCTGTGCATCTATGGTCGTCATCGTCAGTTGTCCATGTCAAATGATAATGATAAATGATGATAATAAAGAATGGTGAAAAATAATTTTTAAAAAGTTTAAATGAATTAATTAATTTCCCAATTTACTTCTTTCTTAGGTGTGAATGTCGCCCCGAATTTCGATGCGAGCTGGATGAATGGGATTTTAACAAAGAAGCTTATATTTTCGTATGCAAACCGCACGAGCAGCGTGATATTCTATTGACGAAAAAAATTCAGTGATAATCGGTGAAGAATTTGGTTTTGTTAGGATATGTGTTCATACACGTAATAGGAGAACTATGGAATTCCTTTTCTTAACTATGGTCATCTCATCTCCCAACTATGTATTTATGTATGTGTGCACGGACAATAATTCTGTCATATTATTTTGAAAAAATCTTATTTACCTAAACTCTTTGGTCCTAAATATGTTTGACAAGTATGTATGCCGTTAATTGTTAGATTTTTCTAGAAAGATAAATACTGGTCGCCTGAGAATTAAACAATTGAGAATCTTTAACTAGGGATTCGCCATAAAAACAACGTTATAGGCCAACAACTTTGATTATCAGTTGTTTGCGCTAAAAATGTGTGATTTGGAAGGAAGAAAATCGAAAAAGATGCTAAAACGTCGCATAATTTTAGTTGAGGTCATCAGGCATGCAGCCGATTTCTTGGAATTTCAATGTTTGACACGTGGGTACGGGTACCTCCACAAACCATCTTTTTTAGTATTTTATCGACAAGCTTCTTCCTTTCTTTAGCTATTTTTCAAAGTAATTTCTTGATTCGAAATCAAGATTGTAATTTCAGTTTTATTTCGCAATTTAATAACTTGTTGTTATTCTCGTATGATAAAGACTAACATACGCACTTTCAGCTTTTTTCAGATACAGAATCGTCTAATGTTTGTTATAAAAATAATTTGATGATTCGCTGGGCACTGAAAAATAGCTTTTCTGACGTTTTCAGATTTTTGGATTGCGAAGATTAAAATCAATTAATAGACAATCATCAAGTACCACAATAAGTAAAATATGGCATAAACGCATATGTAAATCAGCCGAAATGTAGGCATTCTTTGCGCACGAGAGATCTGAAGAAGAAAGAAATTTATAGAAAACAGGGCGAAAAACGGCTATGAAATTTAGAATTATGAAAACGCTCACGTGTATACAAAGTAACGTTGGATTTACAACTTTTTTCAGTCGTTGCTTCATAAAGCTCTCAATTTGAAAGGATTATTTATTAAATTGAGATCAGTTATGATCTGAGACTAGACATGCTGGTGATCTGTGTTTGAGAAAATAACTAAAGGAATTTTAGCAGCCACTGTGAATTTTTCTGCTGCGACTATTTCGAACCTGGTTCAGATGGGAAAGAGCCGTATTTTGGGGCTCTGGGTGATGTATAACTGGCAGAAATCTTATAAAGTATGCCGAAAATTCAATTCCGGGGGTCTGGGATCTTCTGGAATTTTTATGGAGAGGAATATAACCCTACGCCCATGTGGGGACCTAAGTAAGTACACTTTTCGCGATCTTCTGATTAGGGGCGACCGCTCCCCATTCCCCACCCTCTTCCTCCCTTGCGTATACATAGTTTCGATTTGAATTACATAGGTACCTGATCACCTTTTTTATAATATGTGTGACTGCCTATTATTTCGTAATTATTAACGTGTTCAAGCAGTGACGTATCAAAGTACATACAAACTGAATATCCCTGTCTAGAAAGTGTGCAGAGTAGCATTTTTACGAAAATTTATGCGACTATTTTTAACCATCAGGCGACTTTTTTCGATCCTCTCCACTGTAGATCTTTGCTTACGTTTGATTAAGTTGTCTAAAACGTTATTTTCGTTCTACGCAAAAGTGATAAATGGCTTAGAGAGAAAAAACATTACCGTACCTACTGCATTTATTTTGTATTTGCACGCAAAATCGTTGTTAAAAAAATTCGTAGGTGAAATCACGTGGTTGGACTTTGGAGTTTGTACTTTCGAATCATAGTAAACACTTCACTGGAAAGAAACCTAGAATAAACAGAAAAGCAGAGTATGATGCTAAAAAAGTAGGTAATCTCTGAAGGGACCTAAAAAAGGATTTTAAGTACCTACTTCGAATACGAAGAACATGAGTAAAAATATAAAAATTATTAGGAATAGGTTATTACATAGTACCTAAAAATTATTTCTAATGACTACTACTGATCCTGGGAACGCTTGAGCGCATCACCCCAGACCTCCCGCAGCCGTAAAATCTCGTTGTATATGTGCAACGAGGTTTTAGGGAGAACAAGCCAGGTAAAAGGGCTAGGAATTTCTAAAAATTTCCGGCGTTTCGCGCCGGCATTAATTTATCTTTTTTGTATGATTTAAGCGGTATAAATTGAGTTTAAAGTGCAAAAACGTCAAAAATTTTCGGCGCAAAGCGCCGCCAGTTACTGTTCTTTCTTTTTGTAAGGCTCTAGCATTGCGTTTAAAAGCCTGAATCACTCAAAATATCTTCAGACAAAGTTAGTAATTCGCAGTTTTCTTGTTAGAAGCTTGAACTGTCAAAGTTGTTTTGTACGAATTTGATAATTTTCTGCTCTGTCAGACTATTAGTATTCATAGAGCTACAAAATGCTAAGGGCGGTAAAAAATGACTAAATTTCTTGGCACTTTGCGCCACTTATGATTTCCGAAGTGTTTGTCAATAGAAAGGCCGTAAATTCTGCATGAAAACGGTAGAAATTCCAAAAATTTTCGGCACTTCGCGCCGCTTTACCCTTTTTGTATTTTTGATCATCAGAAACCCATAAATTAGCTAGGCTACACTACTAAAGGTCGAAAAACTCAGTTTTACTATACATAACGTTACTGGCATTCAATGCAAAAGTAGTGTTAAAAATTTTTGTTTATGCCCCCCCCCCGAACCAAAATCCTAGCTACGCCTCTATTAGTGCTGACAGAAGTCTTCTGTATTTGAATGATAGCAACAATTTTCTTTAATGCTCAATACCTAAACTTTTTTAAGTCAGGAAGGCACCGGTCGCTTAACGAAGTTTTTGACTTTGACAGATCTGTAAAATTCAACAGATATGTAGATCTTTAAACTTTTCTAAATAAATATGAATACCATAGTTATCTTTCGTGATCCTCCACTTTTCTGAAGTCATACTATAGTATCTACGTGAGTTTATCTGATTTCCTCTACTGCAATCAGTGCTGCCAAGTGCCAAGCCAAATTTTCAAAAACTTTGACTTCACTGACCGTAAAAACCTCAAAAAGTAGGCGAAACCTCGAAATTTTTGAATGACTCCTACTCAGGGAGCAGACTATTTTGTAAATGTTCTACGCAAATTTTAGCTTGTGTAAATGTGCGATAGGATCAGGTAGGTACATGCAATAATTTGTGCAAAAATACGGCTTTTTTCATGGTCAATTATAGTCTGTTTCATTTATTCGAGAGCTTTTTAGTAAGCTTTCCAAGGGCTACACTACACTAAGCGAAATAAGATGATTTACTGTAATTCAGCAGATCAGCTCAGTGAGAGCGAGTGGCTGGTATTGTTCCATTTTTAATGCACTAATCAGTCCATATTATTTTAATTTAGGCATCTGGGACATATGTACTACAGGAAGTGCGCTAAATAGAAAGCTAGTGGCTGGAATCGAACACGGGTTTCTTCGACGTCAAGCAGTTTTACCACTGAGCCATGCGGGAATTCGCGCCGCTCCTTGAAATCTTAATCTATTGTGCTTAAAGTGTCAACTAGGATAAGCTGAATGCGCGATTTCTATCTGTTAGTTGGTTCATCTGCTGGGAATGAGAATAAATTATGAAAAATAGGTTACTATAGCCTCCGAAACTTTAACTGAAAAAGCTTTCGGATCAATGAAACAGACTACAGATGTGACAATATAGTGTAGTAACCGACGCGCGATGAGACATTAATAAAAAGCATTAAAAAGAAATACAAATTATAATGATTTCATCTTTCTGAAATGCGTTTTTACATTAAAAATCCTAAAAGCTTTAAAATTATTAAAATATGAAAAAACCGTAAAAATAAAGACATCTCACAGTTTGCCAATGAGAACCACACGTGGGCCGGGCAGCAAGAAAATTCTGGGGGTCAGGATGGGTAAAATTGCCAAAAATGTTACTAAAAATAGAATTCTGGGGGTCTACAGAAATCTGGAGGAGGGTTTCAACTTCTCGGGAGGGGGCTACCAACCCCTAAGCCCCCACGCCCATGTGTGATTACAACCTCTCTGTAATCTTTCGAATGTAACATACACTAATTTCAATGGTCGAGTCGTCTATTGTTACTTAAAGTAACCAATTTAGTCAATAGTTAAGGCGCCCATCCGCTGGAAAAAACGGTCCGATGAAGCGACCATTGAAATCGCAAGGCATTCGGCAATAAATAATTTTTCTGAAAAACTCTCTGATCAAGTGAAACGGTTACGATAAGACCCAGTGCACAGGATGTTATTTCATTGGAATGACGGAAATAAAATAAACGCAATATAAAAAATAGTTATGTGTATGGAAAGCAGAAGAAATAAATCAAATCTGTGCGAAAATCACCAGATTTTTTCACCAATTTCTCCTCTCAAATTTCTCGTTTAGCGAACGGCGTCTGATGAAATTTTTATCAATAAGAAAGCTGATAAAAAGATGTACAAAACTGGTTCCACTTCTTGAGCGAAAAATTCTGAACCATTACAATTATTTAAGGAACGAGCAGAACAAAGATATTTTATTGGACCAAAGTCACGTACATTTCTCGTCCGTTTTTAGCCAATTGACGTAAATGGCGGCGACGTTGTTTATTTTTGTGCTAGTCTTTACCGCGGAGGCGAGATTTATCAGGTAAAAATATATTATTCGAAAATAGGAACGAAGTATTTGAATTTTTTTCAGAAAAGAAGCCTTCACTAAAGCTTACTGAATTGTAATAAAAATGTTGTGATTTAATTTTACAATTCAAACGCAGTATCTTTCATTAACATACGAGGATTCTGTACAATCGACTGAGTTTATAAAACAAAAAGGAGCTAATAGTGAACTTTATTCTAATTTCTGGTCAACTACCAAAATTAGAATTGCAATTAAGGTATGTATACATAGCACGCTCTCGTCAATTTAATTTAAAAAATCCATTTTCTTCAATAGAATGGTTTTTAACAGCATTAAGATGTAAATGGCAATATAAGCAGTGATCTAATGTTGATTGTGTCATGTAAAATTTGACTACCTAATCACTTTTGAAGTTTCGATTTGTTTTCATTCAGGGGATTAACAATCGGTACCAGTATAATCGGTCTAAGAGGGCCAAAGAGCTATTTTGTTCAAAAATGGCATCAACTAGTATAAATGCGAAAATTGCGTAAAAACTACATTACTGTTTAGTTTCCGATCGGTATCATACGTGTTTACAGAAAATTTATGATTTATCTATTTCTGCCCCTCGTTTTCCCCCACAAAATTTTCCATTTTCCATTCACTTTGGGTACTATACCAATTATGAAGTTGGGGGTTGGGGTTCTAGACTTCTCCAGAATAAAAAAATGGGAAATTTCTTAACGAAAATAAGGCAAACTGAAGGCCAAAAAAATATGAAAATAAATATTTTCTGCAAAAAAGCTTGAAATTGACTATAAATGAGTATAACACATGCTATTTTAGCATTTATACCGGTTTTTCAGGCAGTTTCGATCGAAAAAAGCTCTCTGACTGACCCATAGACTTGCCATGCTGTGCACATACGGTCCAGACAACCCAAGCTCCATACCCTCGCGTGAATGTCAGGTGGACCCCAAATCTTCATGTACATGTCTGGTTATGACCTGTAACTCGTTTGACAAACCAGCAATCATTAATTTCATCCATATTGGACATTTTTGTCGACTTTTGATGAGTGTCTTATTTTGAAATCTTAACGGTGATTTTTCCGGAAATCTAAGTTTTTAACAAAATTCCGGCATTATACAAGCACTACATACGCGCATATGTGAAGACAGTAAAATATTTTTTTGCAGTCAAGACCTGCCGACCTTTGATGCGAATGGGATATGGATAACTAGCCCCCCCCACAACTTGCCCTTTCAATCCGCCTCCAACCACAACTTGCCCCGACAACGCGCCCCCTCGATAACTCACCCCCACACAACTAGCCCCCCACACAACTCGCCCCCACGCGACTCGCCCCCATACAACTCGCCCCATACAACTTGCCCCCCCCCCACAACTCGCCCCCACACAACTCGCCCCTCCTCCCACAACTCACCCCCACAACTCGCCCCCACGCAACTCGCCCTCTCCACAATTCACCCTCCACACAACTCGCCCCCACAAGTCACCCCTGCTCAACTGGCCCATGGAACTTGAAGCCGATGGATCATGATTGCTAATGCAATTATGTATTCTGAATTCTATATATTAGCTTAAAGAAAAACCTTATTTATGGTGAAAATTGTACTCATTATGACACATTTTTGCGACTTTTTTACATTGCTGCTAGCTACAGCATAACGAGTCTGTCATTTTTTTGTGTACACATAAATCGATTGATACATTTTCACATATTTTCTGATGCGTATCGCTTATGCTGATTCATGGGATCAGTTGTGGGCATAAACAGCTGGTCTGCAGCAGTGGCGGATCCAGGATTTTCCTAAGGGGGGGGGGCGTAGCCCTAAGGGGGGGCGGATTGACTTGGGCAGAAAAATTAGCCGTTTTAACCCAAAAATCGCTAAAAATCGCTCAAAAATCCTCAATTTTGCGCACTATTTTGGGCCTATGGGGGGGGGGGGGGCTGCGCCCCCCGCCCCCCTTGATCCGCCCTTGGTCCGCGGGGGTCAAAGATTGAGTTTGTCTGAGCAAAACTCACGCCAAAAATTGGCTTAAATGCTAAAATAGCGTTAAAACTGCGTTAATCTACAGTTAAAGATCAATTCCGAGCACTTTTGAAAAGTTCTTCTCTTGGTTTTTAGCCTTTGTTTTGCCTCATTTTCCTCAAAAGTTATTAGGCTGACAATACGTAGGCAATACAAAAAAGGCAAGGAGAGAAAAAATTGTGGTATAGGCAAAAATACTTTATTGTTAGCTTGATCCATTAGAATCGAAAAATTACAAAGAAATTAAAAAAATTTAACTCTGAGGCTTTCAACTTCTGTGGTCCGACCGAAACCTCCATGATTGGATTGTAATTACGATATTTTTGGGGTATTTGTAGGGGGCGAGTTGTGGGGGGTGAATTGTGTGGGGGCGAGTTGTGTGGGTACGAGTTAGGGGAGGCGAATTGTGGGGGCCAATTATCCGCAAACCGATACGAATATAATGTGCAAAATTGCCATATTGTTTTACTTTATTCCACTTCACTGGCTCATTAAGAAAAGCAATAAATGCGTCCGACGCAGATGGAAGCTGGCTTTCAAATTTCTGCGCGGATATTGAGCCGTGTAAATTCGTCGCAGGCAATATTCGGTCCTTCTACATCGAGTACCAGACTGTTCCAAGCTGGTATGTATGTAGGCGACATAAACACGTATTGACGTTTTCTGGTTCTTCATCGATCAACCAAATTTATTTCAACACGTAATTAAACTAGCTAAGATAAACTTTTTCTTGATAATTATGCAAGAATGATGTTCACCTCACCATAAAAAATAAACTGCGTTGAAGTAAGTGAAAACTTATTTTTGAATCAAGCGAGTACCGAAATCAATATACAATTCTAGCAATCTCGCCATATTCTTTTAACGAGAATTCTTCATCTTTTGGGCCGGATAGGCCTGCCTTATCTTTCGCCATTAGCTCAATAAAACTGACGACTGCTACCCAATAATGCTTTATGCTTTAGCGAAAAACGCAATAGGCAAGTTAAGATCAAACAAAGCGCTGGGTAGTCGGAAACTTAAAAAAATAGATTTAAATTTCAGAAGCATCTTTCGGTAGATTATAGAAGCCATTTGAAATAAATTATTTTTTGAATATGATTGAAATCAATTTGAATTTGTTAAAAAATTTTAAAATTTTCTTAATGCGTAGAGCTCGAACGCTCGAAAGCAACATTATTTTTGCCTGTTCACGAGTAGTTGTTGTGATATCTGACTTCTAACTTTAACTTTCCGCAAATTCGAAAGGCCAGCTACGCGCCCGCTCTCGAACGGCGGCAAAAACACACAATGATCAAGTCGACTCAAAATTTGATTCAAATATATTTGTGGTTAGGTACTTAGTTGTACATCCGTTCGGAAATTTTACATATGGTATTGTATGGCTCTTTTTAAAGTTGATCAAAACAAAGTTTGTTCATATGGCTGGTAGAATTCATCTCATTCTGGCAAGTTCAGAGTATAAATAAAATTTTAACATATCTGCAAAAATTTTAAAAAAATCAAGAGGATTAGTCAAAAATACTTTAGTATGTGTTTTGAATTTGCAATTTTTTCACCGTTCAAGAATTTAAAAAAATAAGTCAAATCAATTCAAATTACGATCCATTTTATGTACATTCTCTACTGATTTCACATTATGGTGGTACTCCAGCTATCAAACTAAGGTGATCAGTTGCACGTCTCTCATTTAGGTGCACTTGCCCTAGTCATAAATCGTGTGCCAAAGCGACCTATAATCGCTTGCAACATCTCGAAACGTGGTATTGCGTCAATAGCAGCCTTCTTAATCCACCACGTGCTAATAGTTTATAAACGAATTTTTTTTGAATATTTTCCTCAGCTCGTCTTTGTATGTATATATATGTATGTATATGTACCATGTTGTATTACGATATTTACCTATTGTCTCAAATCGCAGAAGAATCTGGTCACTAAGCTCTGTTACCGTAAATTAATACTTTTAGTAAAGTTGCAAATGCAACTTAAGCTGAAACTTTTGATATTTTCTTGAAGAAATCACTTAAAAAGTGTTTTTTGTTTCTTTTTGATCCTTTTCAAATTTCGGTAGACTCCTACACTACAGATTTTTTCTTTATACCACCGTATCGCTGTTTCGGCGCCAGCAAATTATAAACAGGCACGTAGCTGGCCGTCCTATTTTGGGGGGGGGTGGACCAACACCAATTTTGGGGGACTAAGCCCAAAAAGGCCAAAAATAGCACAAAATAACGTTTAAAAAGTCATATTTTTCCGATTTTTCTGAATTCTGGGGGTCCGAAACCCCCATTCCCCCAGAGATACGTGCCTGACTATAAATTATTCTGATTAAATCAATTTTTGAAGCAATTTTAAAATAAATTATATATTCAGAAAGCAGGTTCTACAATACAAGCTATAAAACATCATATTGTTCTTTCCGATTCGATGAGTATTCATTTGTGTACGACTGAAAAACTGTTGAAAATGCAGTGTATTTTTAGATGCATTTAATTATCTCACTAAATTCAAAGATTCTAAAAGTAATTTATACCATCACGTAGGCGACAAAATCGAACGTCGAGTTGCCCCATTATTTAATCACTTTGTAATGTAAATTGTACCTCAAGTTTTGAATGTCAACTTGATTTTTTCAGCATAACGAAAACTAAATTACCAAATATTAGTGCTAAAAATAGTTGATAGCGCGTTATGCTTAATATGATTGGCCTTGGTCGGTCAGACGAACCACCGATTTTTTGAATTTTTTTTGGTTTCTCTACACGCGACGATCAGTGCGTGCCTGGTACAGCCTGTAGATTGATTATAGTCTGTTTCACACAAGTTTGGGCATAAGTTTTAAGACTATGTCCGACAATAAGCTGATATTGCGATTATAGCATTGATTTGATATATAATTACCGTAATCCATCGGCTTACTTTCGAAAATTCTTAACATTTAGGCCCGAACTTATGTGAAACAGACTATAGATCCAGACCACTAACGCGCATAGATAACGATTTGCTCTGATGCAACAAGGTTTGAACAAAATCCTCGAAAATTAAGTAATAAGAGAACACGGGCAAAGTCGAAATTCTAGAGGTCTTAGAGGAGTCCGAAAGATTTTCGAAATTTTTCGAAATTCAATCAGGATTAACAAATTGATAAGAGGAGCAAAGTCGGGAAAAACGGAAGATTTCTAGACATGAAATTCTGGGGGTTCGTGGGCCTTTTGGTTTCTGAGGGGTCTACGCCAAACATGGGTGTGAGGTCTTCTGAACCCTTCTTGAGAATCCGGCGACCCTCCTAAAATCGGTAGACCACCAGAATTCAACTTTCGGTGGCATTTTTGGCAAAATTACCCCATCGGACCCCAGAATTTGGCTGCTGCCCACCTATAATATACGCCCACATGTGTACAAGAGGAGAAGCACATTTGCTGATTATTTCCCCTGATTGCTTTTATAAGTTGATTACTTAGATGAGCCAAAATCGCCCTTCACACCAAGGTTATCTTGTTATTCTTCATTTATGACTTATCGTATGAGCTCCGATTCAATGAGATTAGGCACTTTTGCTCAGTGATTGCTCACTTTAACGGAAATACAACAAAATAACCACAAAAACGACGATTTTTAATCAGAACAACATCAGTCACTAAGGGGAGTAAATATTTAATAGAAAACGAAACGCACACATTCTCTGGTGCATGCACATAATCATAAAAACCGGTATGAACATACCTTTGTACTATTATTGATACGACTAGTTATCTTTTTGGCTATTACATTACCGTAAACTTGATAAGGTTTTCCAAATTTTTCGCTTTGCTGTTTATGACGCGTTGGCGAATTAATCATATAATGTTTTCGCAGTTTTCGGAGCATTTGCCAGAAAAACCCAATGTTACCTGTTGTTGTTGTACGGATGCGAATTTTTGCGATTTCGTCGTCGTTGCATATCATTAACACATTGAAATAGTTCCGTGTAGGCGCCCTTTTCGATCGCTTTGGTCAAAATGCAATCTGAACTCCCAAAATCGGGCTTATTTTTCTAGCGATTCTTATGATCGCTGTGGCTTCTCCGGATTCTTGGCTGCTGGACAAGTAAAGAGATTAGTCCTCTCTGTTGAATTGTGAAAGGTCCATTGAAATTCGAACCTAAGATATATGTAAGCGTAGAATAACTAATATGTGAGGGCAGTTCCTAACACGAATTAAATCTTTAATGGGAGGGAGAATAATTTTCGATTAGAATTGGGTAAGAAAATGTAATTTTAATAAAAGTGGGAAAATTTTACAGAAATATAACGAAGTTCCGAGCTCACAATAGGAATTTTGCAACGAGAAAGAGCTTTAGAATGTGGTGGGTCAGCCGAACGGAACAGATTTGTGCGAAAACAAAAGGGATTTAAACCTTATCACCAGAATTTGCACTAAAACTTCTGATTTTTGTTCACTCAAAAAGCTAGAGGAAACATTTAAGTCATTTTAATAAAGAAAACTCCTTTGTATTCCGTCAAATCATTTGGTCGCTTCTGGGAGCAGTATTTCTAGGCAAAAATGTAATTAAAGTCCATAATTTTCCGTCACCGATTCTCATAAACATTTTTCTAAGCAGCTCTAAGAATTTTACGTGATTTCGTGTTATATGTATAATTTGGTAGTTGTAAACGCATTTGAAACATATGAATCATACATACATTCATTAAAAGTACGGAAACGCATAAAAAATTTCATTGCGATTCAAACAAAATTCATTGTAATGATTTACCTGTCTGTGACGATCACACATGGGCGTGGGGGAGGGGTTTGGGGTATGCAAACCCCCATCCATAAGGCCGATTACCCCTTAGAAACCAAAATATCTCCTCTAGAACTCAATTTTTTAAATTTTTTGTTTTTTTCGCAATTTTTTGATGCCAATTGATAAAGCTCGATGAGAAACTTTGAAAAATGGTGTTTTTTCAGCCATACCACCATTTGTAAGACCATTTTTTTACTTTGGAAAATCCTGCACCCCCAGAATTCTGGTGCTGCCCTACTATGGTGACGGACGACTCGTTTAATTGAATATTTTCATATATTATTAACTCATGTTATGTAGCCACCAAGTGCTGCAAAAAATAAAATAATGGATTAGTTAAAACGAATATTCGAAATCTCAAAGAAAGTCATGACTTCGTGCAGGAAAGATCATTATTTTAATATTTCTGTTGCGATTTCCTCATTCCTATTTCACATGTTTAGTCATTATACCTGCATGTGTCTATTATTATTATTATTCCGTATAATTGTTTACTAGTAGTTATATATTTAATTTGTTATTCATTTTCTCCTGAGTTCAATTATATAAAAATGATTGAAAATTGAAACACTTGACGAAATGAACACTTTTTGGAACTTATATTTTGAATTTCACGCCCCTTTATTTAAATTGTGTATCTATTTTTAACACTTGGCCCGGCGAGTAAATCAACGCGTTACATTTCCTTTGTTTTTTTGTCTTACTTGTCACTTGATAATTATTTACGCGCATTATTAAGCTTTCGTTATAAACGTTTTCAGACTGGTGAAGTCGAAAAAGATGGATAGCGATTGGAAATTCTGCAGAGTAGCTGGCTTTTTCGGAAGTACTATAACCGAGCCGTGCAAATTCAGCATGTACAAATTTGCGCATTATAGCGTTGATGAAAGCCTCGTTTCAACTTGGTGTGGTTCATTTTCTGCATTTCTTGTGATTCTAAAAAATAATTGCAATCAAGTTAATAAAATCAATAATTAATATAAAATAATAAAAATAATTTGTGTGATTGGGCAAATGCATTAGTTGTATTTATTTACAATTTAATTTATCAAGGTCTAAAATAAATGCCTGAACCATTTTTTGTTCCGTTCTTCAATCTGTCCTGGTCACACTGTTCTTTATTAGCTACAATTTCTGCCTTATGTGAGAATAACCGTCAAGTTCAACTACTCTGATAGAATTAGAATTATAAAAGAAATATATATGAACTTTAGACAATAAATTTAAAATAATCTAGATGAAATTTTGATCGCATAAGTAATCTTCAGTTTGAATATGAACTTGCGCAGCAGCCAAATGCTGGGGTCTGGGTGGCGTAAAACCGGCTAGAATCCAAAAAACATGTAAAAAATTTAATTCGGGGGTCTATGGATTTTGGGGAGTATACCGGATTCTCGGAGATGGTCTAAAGTCCAACCCCAAACCTATGTGTGTTGGCATAGTCGCATCGTTGTTTGTAGTTTTATAAAATTGCTAAATATCGGTAATATTTGATCGGATTTTTAAGTACCTACTAACACATGAAAAGCTATATTTTATGGAGATTTTTTTCACAGTTTTTGACAGATAATCCTGTTTTGCACCTAATCTAATTCTAGAAACGAGTTAACTTTGTGCAAAATATCAGTTGCTGGCATCTAAAAATCGGTCTCTATTTATCAATGTTATTAATCATAACAACTATCTAATCTCAAATATCTTATTCTTGATCAGCTGAAATCAGCCTTGCGTGTTTTGGATCGATTAAGCTTCAAAAGTTATCATATTTATTCATAAATTTGAGATATTACGGCTAAAAAACCGTTCTTAAACATTTTGTCTCTCTTCCTCTCGACGACAACACACTAAAATTGCTGTAAACGTCAAAATGTCGTTAAAACTACCCCAAAGTTTACAGTTTGTGGCGATTTCAAACACTTTTGCAGAATAGTATTGATTATTATCTTTTTTGACCTGAATCTTGCCCTATTTTTTCAGAAAATTTACCCGCTTCTAATCTTTCCGGGGTAGACCTACAAACTCTCTATCGATTGTTTGGTCTACAATGATTGTATTTGTTGGAACACGTGTCGTTTAATCAGCTTTAGCAAGCTTGTCATCTCTTCAGCAATAACATCGTTTCAAAACATTAGTCGTCATCAGACACGAACGTGGGGGTTGGGGGGTCCAAACCCCACTCTCCAGAATAGACAAATAAAAAATTCTGTGGGGAATACGAATCAAAATAAAGGCCAAAAACGGATGACAATCGAAAACTTTTGAAAACTGCTTCAAATTGAACAGAACCTGTGTAATAAGATAGTTTTAATGCTATTTTAGCGCTTATACTTGTTTTTGAGACCGTTTTGGTCAAAAAAATAAAAATGGTGAAAAATAATTTTTAAAAAGTTTAAATGAATCAATTAGTTTTCCAATTTACTTCTTTCTTAGGTGTGAATGTCGCCCCGAATTTCGATGCAAGCTGGGTGAATGGGATTTTAACAAAAAAGCTTATATTTTCGTATGCAAACCGCACGAGCAGCGTGATATTCTATTGACGAAAAAAATTCAGTGATAATCGGTGAAGAATTTGGTTTTGTTGGGATATGTGTTCATACACGTATTAGGTGAACTATGGAATTCCTTGTCTTAACTATGGTCATCTTACAACTCCCATCTATATATTTATGTATGTGTGCACGGACAATAATTCTGTCATATTATTTTGAAAAAAATCTTATTTACCTAAACTCTTTGGTCCTAAATATGTTTGACAAGTATGTATGCCGTTATTTGTTAGATTTTTCTAGAAAGATAAATACTGGTCGCCTGAGAATTAAGCAATTGAGAATCTTTAACTAGGGATTCGCCATAAAACCAACGTTATAAGCCAACAACTTTGATTATCAGTTGTTTGCGCTAAAAATGTGTGATTTGGAAGGAAGAAAATCGAAAAAGATGCTAAAACGTCGCATAATTTTAGTTGAGGTCATCAGGCATGCAGCCGATTTCTTGGCATTTCAATGTTTGACACGTGGGTACTTCCACAAACCATCTTTTTTAGTATTATATCGACAAGTTTCCTCCTTCCTTTAGCCATTTTTCAAAGTAATTTCTTGATTCGAAATCAAGATTGTAATTTCAGTTTTATTTCGAAATGTAATTGCTTTTGTTATTCTCGATGATAAAGACTAAATACGCACTTTCAGCTTTTTTCAGATGCAGAATCGTCTAATGTTTTTTAAAAATAATTTGATGATTCGCTGGGCACGAAAAATAGCTTTTCTGAGGATTTTAGATTTTTGGATTGCGAAGGTTAAAATCAATTAATAGACAATCATCAAGTACCACAATAAGTAAAATATGTCATAAACGCATATGTAAATCAGCCGAAATAGAGGCATTCTTTGCGCACGAGAGATCTGAAGAAGAAAGAAATTTATGGAAAACAGGGCGAAAAACGGCTATGGAATTAAGAATTATGAAAACACTCACGTGTATACAAAGTAACGTTGGATTTACAACTTTTTCCGCAGTCGTTGCTTCATAAAGCTCTCAATTTGAAATGATTATTTATTAAATTGAGATCAGTTATGATCTGAGACTAGACATGCTGGTGATCTGTGTTTGAGAAAATAACTAAAGGAATTTTAGCAGCCACTGTGAATTTTTCTGCAGCGACTGTTTCGAACCTGGTTCAGATGGGAAAGAGCCGTATTTTGGGGCTCTGAGTGATGTAAAACTGGCAGAAATCTTAAAAAAATATGCCGAAAATTCAATTCCGGGGGTCTGGGGTCTTCTGGACTTTTTTTGGAGAGGGGTATAACCCTACGCCCATGTGGGGACCTAAGTAAGTACACTTTTCGCGATCTTCTGATTAGGGGCGACCGCTCCCCATTCCCCACCCTCTTCCGCCCTTGCGTATACATAGTTTCGATTTGAATTATATACCTGATCATCTTTTTTATAATATTTGTGACTGCCTATTATTTCGTAATTATTAACGTGTTCAAGCAATGACGTATCAAAGTATGTACATACATACAAACTGAATATCCCTGTCTAGAAAGTGTGCAGAGTAGCATTTTTACGAAAATTTATGCGACTATTTTTAACCATCAGGCGACTTTTTTCGATCCTCTCCACTGTAGATCTTTGCTTACGTTTGATTAAGTTGTCTAAAACGTTATTTTCGTTCTACGCAAAAGTGATAAATGGCTTAGAGAGAAAAAACATTACCGTACCTACTGCATTTATTTTGTATTTGCACGCAAAATCGTTGTTAAAAAAATTCGTAGGTGAAATCACGTGGTTGGACTTTGGAGTTTGTACTTTCGAATCATATAAACACTTCACTGGAAAGAAACCTAGAATAAACAAAAAAGCAGAGTATGATGCTAAAAAAGTAGGTAATCTCTGAAGGGACCTGAAAAAGGAATTTAAGTACCTACTTCGAATACGAAGAACATGAGTAAAAATATAAAAATTATTAGGAATAGGTTTTTACATAGTACCTGAAAATTATTTCTAATGACTACTACTGATCCTGGGAACGCTTGAGCGCATCACCCCAGACCTCCCGCAGCCGTAAAATCTCGTTGTATATGTGCAACGAGGTTTTAGGAGAACAAGCCAGGTAAAAGGGCTAGGAATTTCTAAAAATTTCCGGCGTTTCGCGCCGGCATTAATTTATCTTTTTTGTATGATTTAAGCGGTATAAATTGAGTTTAAAGTGCAAAAACGTCAAAAATTTTCGGCGCAAAGCGCCGCCAGTTACTGTTCTTTCTTTTTGTAAGGCTCTAGCATTGCGTTTAAAAGCCTGAATCACTCAAAATATCTTCAGACAAAGTTAGTAATTCGCAGTTTTCTTGTTAGAAGCTTGAACTGTCAAAGTTGTTTTGTACGAATTTGATAATTTTCTGCTCTGTCAGACTATTAGTATTCATAGAGCTACAAAATGCTAAGGGCGGTAAAAAATGACTAAATTTCTCGGCACTTTGCGCCACTTATGATTTCCGAAGTGTTTGTCAATAGAAAGGCCGTAAATTCTGCATGAAAACGGTAGAAATTCCAAAAATTTTCGGCACTTCGCGCCGCTTTACCCTTTTTGTATTTTTGATCATCAGAAACCCATAAATTAGCTAGGCTACACTACTAAAGGTCGAAAAACTCAGTTTTACTATACATAACATTACTGGCATTCAATGCAAAAGTAGTGTTAAAAATTTTTGTTTATGCCCCCCGAACCAAAATCCTAGCTACGCCTCTATTAGTGCTGACAGAAGTCTTCTGTATTTGAATGATAGCAACAATTTTCTTTAATGCTCAATACCTAAACTTTTTTAAGTCAGGAAGGCACCGGTCGCTTAACGAAGTTTTTGACTTTGACAGATCTGTAAAATTCAACAGATATGTAGATCTTTAAACTTTTCAAATAAATATGAATACCATAGTTATCTTTCGTGATCCTCCACTTTTCTGAAGTCATACTATAGTATCTATGTGAGTTTATCTGATTTCCTCTACTGCAATCAGTGCTGCCAAGTGCCAAGCCAAGTTTTCAAAAACTTTGACTTCACTGACCGTAAAAACCTCAAAAAGTAGGTGAAACCTCGAAATTTTTAAATGACTTTTGCTCAGGGAGCAGACTATTTTGTAAATGTTCTACGCAAATTTTAGCTTGTGTAAATGTGCGATAGGATCGGGTAGGTACATGCAATAATTTGTGCAAAAATACGGCTTTTTTCATGGTCAATTATAGTCTGTTTCATTTATTCGAGAGCTTTTTAGTAAGTTTTCCAAGGGCTACACTACACTAAGCGAAATGAGATGATTTACTGTAATTCAGCAGATCAGCTCAGTGAGAGCAAGTGGCTGGTATTGTTCCATTTTTAATGCACTAATCAGTCCATATTATTTTAATTTAGGCATCTGGGACATATGTACTACAGGAAGTGCGCTAAATAGAAAGCTAGTGGCTGGAATCGAACCCGGGTTTCTTCGACGTCAAGCAGTTTTACCACTGAGCCATGCGGGAATTCGCGCCGCTCCTTAAAATCTTAATCTATTGTGCTTAAAGTGTCAACTAGGATAAGCTGAATGCGCGATTTCTATCTGTTAGTTGGTTCATCTGCTGGGAATGAGAATAAATTATGAAAAATAGGTTACTGTAGCCTCCGAAAACATTTAACTGAAAAAGCTTTCGGATCAATGAAACAGACTATAGATGTGACAATATAGTGTAGTAACCGACGCGCGATGAGACATTAATAAGAAGCATTAAAAAGAAATACAAATTATAATGATTTCATCTTTCTGAAATGCGTTTTTACATTAAAAATCCTAAAAGCTTTAAAATTATTAAAATATGGAAAAACTGTAAAAATAAAGACCTCGAAATTCCAGGTTAAATCTCACAGTTTGCCAATGAGAACCACACGTGGGCCGGGCAGCAAGAAAATTCTGGGGTGTCAGGATGGGTAAAATTGCCAAAAATGTTACTAAATCAGAATTCTGGGGGTCTACAGGAATCTGGAGGGGGGTTTCAACTTCTCGGGAGGGGGCTACCAACCCCCAACCCCCACGCCCATGTGTGATTACAACCTCTCTGTAATCTTTCGAATGTAACCTACACTAATTTCAATAGTCGAGTCATCTATTGTTACTTAAAATAACCAATTTAGTCATTAGTTAAGGCGCCCATCCGCTCGAAAAAACGGTCCGATGAAGCGACCATTGAAATCGCAAGGCATTCGGCAATAAATAATTTTTCTGAAAAACTCTCTGATCAAGTGAAACGGTTACGATAAGACCCAGTGCACAGGATGTTATTTCATTGGAATGACGGAAATAAAATAAACGCAATATAAAAAATAGTTATGTGTATGGAAAGCAGAAGAAATAAATCAAATCTGTGCGAAAATCACCCGAATTTTACACCTATTTCTCCTCTCAAATTTCTCGTTTAGCGCACGGTGTCTGATGAAATTTTCATCATAAAGAAAGCTGATAAAAAGATGTACAAAACTGGTTCCACTTCTTGAGCGAAAAATTCTGAACCATTACAATTATTTAAAGAACGAGCAGAACAAAGATATTTTATTGGACCAAAGTCACGTACATTTCTCGTCCGTTTTTAGCCAATTGACGTAAATGGCGGCGACGTTGTTTATTTTTGTGCTAGTCTTTACCGCGGAGGCGAGATTTATCAGGTAAAAATATATTATTCGAAAATAGGAACGAAGTATTTGAATTTTTTCAGAAAAGAAGCCTTCACTAAAGCTTACTGAATTGTAATAAAAATGTTGTGATTTAATTTTACAATTCGAACGCAGTATCTTCATTAACATACGAGGATTCTTTACAATCGACTGAGTTTATAAAACAAAAAGGAGCTAATAGTGAGCTTTATTCTAATTTCTGGTCAACTACCAAAATTAGAATTGCAATTAAGGTATGTATACATAGCACGCTCTCGTCAATTTAATTTAAAAAATCCATTTTCTTCAATAGAATGGTTTTTTAACAGCATTAAGATGTATATAAGCAGTGATCTAATGTTGATTGTGTCATGTAAAATTTGACTACCTAATCACTTTTGAAGTTTCGATTTGTTTTCATTCAGGGGAATAACAATCGGTACCAGTATAATCGGTCTAAGGGGGCCAAAGAGCTATTTTGTTCAAAAATGGCATCAACTAGTATAAATGCGAAAATTGCGTAAAAACTACATTATTATTTAGTTTCCGATCGGTTTCATACATGTTTACAGAAAATTTATGATTTTATCTATTTCTGCCCCTCGTTTTCCCCTACAAAATTTTCCATTTTCCATTCACTTTGGGTACTATACTAATCATGAACGTGGGGGTTGGGGTTCTAGACTTCTCCAGAATAAAAAAATGGGAAATTTCTTAACGAAAATAAGGCAAACTGAAGGCCAAAAAAATATGAAAATAAATATTTTCTGCAAAAAAGCTTGAAATTGACTATAAATGAGTATAACACATGCTATTTTAGCATTTATACCGGTTTTTCAGGCAGTTTCGATCTAAAAAAGCTCTCTGACTGACCCCTAGACTTGCCATGCTGTGCACATACGGTCCAGACAACCCAAGCTCCATACCCTCGCGTGAATGTCAGGTGGACCCCAAATCTTCATGTACATGTCTGGTTATGACCTGTAACTCGTTTGACAAACCAGCAATCATTAATTTCATCCATATTGGACATTTTTGTCGACTTTTGATGAGTGTCTTATTTTGAAATCTTAATGGTGATTTTTCCGGAAATCTAAGTTTTTAACAAAATTCCGGCATTATACAAGCACTACATACGCGCATATGTGAAGACAGTAAAAATATTTTTTTGCAGTCAAGACCTGCCGACCTTTGATACGAATGGGATATGGATAACTCAGCCCCCCCCCACAACTTGCCCCTTCAATCCGCCTCCAACCACAACTTGCCCCACAACGCGCCCCCTCGACCACTCACCCCCACACAACTAGCCCCCACTCAACTCGCCCTCACGCGACTCGCCCCCATACAACTCGCCCCATACAACTTGCTCCCACCACCCCACAACTCGCCCCCACACAACTCGCCCCTCCTCCCACAACTCACCCCCACAACTCGCCCCCACGCAACTCGCCCTCTCCACAATTCACCCTCCACACAACTCGCCCCCCCACAAGTCACCCCCGCACAACTGGCCCATGGAACTTGAAGCCGATGGATCATGATTGCTAATGCAATTATGTATTCTAAATTCTATTTATTAGCTTCAAGAAAAACCTTATTTATGGTGAAAATTGTACTCATTATGACACATTTTTGCGACTTTTTTACATTGCTGCTAGCTACAGCATAACGAGTCTGTCATTTTTTTGTGTACACATAAATCGATTGATACATTTTCACATATTTTCTGATGCGTATCGCTTATGCTGATTCATGGGATCAGTTGTGGGCATAAACAGCTGGTCTGCAGCAGTGGCGGATCCAGGATTTTCCTAAGGGGGAGGCGGCTAGCCCTAAGGGAGGGCGGATTGACTTGGGCGGAAAAATGAGCCGTTTTAACCCAAAAATCGCTAAAAATCGCTCAAAAATCCTCAATTTTGCGCACTATTTTGGGCCGATGGGGGGGGGGCGGGCTGCGCCCCCCGCCCCCCTTGATCCGCCCCTTGGTCCGCGGGGTCAAAGATTGAGTTTGTCTGAGCAAAACTCACGCCAAAAATTGGCTTAAATGCTAAAATAGCGTTAAAACTGCGTTAATCTACAGTTAAAGATCAATTCCGAGCACTTTTGAAAAGTTTTTCTCGTGGTTTTTAGCCTTTGTTTTGCCTCATTTTTCTCAAAAGTTCTTATTTATCCATTCTGGGAGTCTAGAGACCCCGCAACCACACATCGGCGTGGAAGGTTGCACATCCCAGTCTCCTAAACTCCCTAATCGATAAATCCCTCAGAATTGAATTTTTGGTGCAATTTTTTACAATTTTGCCCATCTGATCCCCCAGAATTTGGCCCTGAAATCCCCACTTGCATGTCTGGTTGTGGGGGCAAGCAACATTTGGATTATGTGTATACGCATATGCTGGTAGGGGTTGAATTGATTATGTCAATTGTCAAACATTTTGGATTGGATTGAGGCTGACAATACGCAGGCAATACAAAAAAGGCAAGGAGAGAAAAAATTGTGGTATAGGCAAAAATACTTTATTGTTAGCTTTATCCATTAGAATCGAAAAATTACAAAGAAATTAAAAAAATTTAACTCTGCGAGGCTTTCAACTTCTGTGGTCCGACCGAAACCTCCATGATTGGATTGTAATTACGATATTTTTGGGGTATTTGTAGGGGGCGAGTTGTGGGGGGCGAGTTGTGGGGGGGTGAATTGTGTGGGGGCGGGGATGTGGCCGCGGGCGAGTTGTGTGGGTACGAGTTAAGGGGGCGGCGAATTGTGGGGCCAATTATCCGCAAACCGATACGAATATAATGTGCAAAATTGCCATATTGTTTCACTTTATTCCACTTCACTGGCTCATTAAGAAAAGCAAGAAATGCGTCCGACGCAGATGGAAGCTGGCTTTCAAATTTCTGCGCGGATATTGAGCCGTGTAAATTCGTCGCAGGCAATATTCGGTCCTTCTACATCGAGTACCAGACTGTTCCAAGCTGGTATGTATGTAGGCGACATAAACACGTATTGACGTTTTCTGGTTCTTCATCGATCAACCAAATTTATTTCAACACGTAATTAAACTAGCTAAGATAAACTTTTTCTTGATAATTATGCAAGAATGATGTTCACCTCACCATAAAAAATAAACTGCGTTGAAGTAAGTGAAAACTTATTTTTGAATCAAGCGAGTACCGAAATCAATATACAATTCTAGCAATCTCGCCATATTCTTTTAACGAGAATTCTTCATCTTTTGGGCCGGATAGGCCTGCCTTATCTTTCGCCATTAGCTCAATAAAACTGACGACTGCTACCCAATAATGCTTTATGCTTTAGCGAAAAACGCAATAGGCAAGTTAAGATCAAACAAAGCGCTGGGTAGTCGGAAACTTAAAAAAATAGATTTAAATTTCAGAAGCATCTTTCGGTAGATTATAGAAGCCATTTGAAATAAATTATTTTTTGAATATGATTGAAATCGATTTGAATTTGTTAAAAAATTTTAAAATTTTCTTAATGCGTAGAGCTCGAACGCTCGAAAGCAACATTATTTTTGCCTGTTCACGAGTAGTTGTTGTGATATCTGACTTCTAACTTTAACTTTCCGCAAATTCGAAAGGCCAGCTACGCGCCCGCTCTCGAACGGCGGCAAAAACACACAATGATCAAGTCGACTCAAAATTTGATTCAAATATATTTGTGGTTAGGTACTTAGTTGTACATCCGTCCGGAAATTTTACATATGGTATTGTATGGCTCTTTTTAAAGTTGATCAAAACAAAGTTTGTTCATATGGCTGGTAGAATTCCATCTCATTCTGGCAAGTTCAGAGTATAAATAAAATTTTAACATATCTGCAAAAATTTTAAAAAAATCAAGAGGATTAGTCAAAAATACTTTGGTATGTGTTTTGGATTTGCAATTTTTTCACCGTTCAAGAATTTAAAAAAATAAGTCAAATCAATTCAAATTACGATCCATTTTACGTACATTCTCTACTGATTTCACATTATGGTGGTACTCCAGCTATCAAACTAAGGTGATCAGTTGCACGTCTCTCATTTAGGTGCACTTGCCCTAGTCATCAATCGTGTGCCAAAGCGACCTATAATCGCTTGCAACATCTCGAAACGTGGTATTGCGTCAATAGCAGCCTTCTTAATCCACCACGTGCTAATAGTTCATAAACGAATTTTTTTTGAATATTTTCCTCAGCTCGTCTTTGTATGTATATATATGTATGTATATGTACCATGTTGTATTACGATATTTACCTATTGTCTCAAATCGCAGAAGAATCTGGTCAATAAGCTCTGTTACCGTAAATTAATACTTTTAGTCAAGTTGCAAATGCAACTTAAGCTGAAACTTTTGATATTTTCTTGAAGAAATCACTTAAAAAGTGTTTTTTGTTTCTTTTTGACCCTTTTCAAATTTCGGTAGACTCCTACACCACAGATTTTTTCTTTATACTACCGTATCGCTGTTTTGGCGCCAGCAAATTATAAACAGGCACGTAGCTGGCCGTCCTATTTTGGGGGGGGTGGACCAACACCAATTTTTGGGGGACTAAGCCCAAAAAGGCCAAAAAATAGCACAAAATAACGTTTAAAAAGTCATATTTTTCCGATTTTTCTGAATTCTGGGGGTCCGAACCCCCCATTCCCCCAGAGATACGTGCCTGACTATAAATTATTCTGATTAAATCAATTTTGAAGCAATTTTTAAAATAAATTATATATTCAGAAAGCAGGTTCTACAATACAAGCTATAAAACATCATATTGTTCTTTCCGATTCGATGAGTATTCATTTGTGTACGACTGAAAAACTGTTGGAAAATGCAGTGTATTTTTAGATGCATTTAATTATCTCACTAAATTCAAAGATTCTAAAAGTAATTTATACCATCACGTAGGC
>JAVLUZ010000393.1:0-147786 GCA_036768485.1 Mermis nigrescens
TGCAGTAGCTATGGGAAATGATATTAAGTAAACTAACAGTCTTCCAAGCCAATTGAATGAAATAGCAAACATCGAAGACAATTGAAGACATGGTTGGTTAAAAACAGTAGGAAACACGTAAGTTGACTTGAAACAGACTTAATGTAGATACACTAGCATGCCCGAAACGATTGTGTGCACTAATCAATCGGCTCCTGCTTTGCTTGCTATAATGCTCATAAAACAAAACAACTTTAAATACAATACCTCTTAGTTTTCTATCAATCAGGTGCCAGCAATTTAAAAAAGTAACCTTGATAGATTTCGTTTATACACTCTTATCTGAAACTTCGAACATTATTTAAAAAAGACACTTTTTTAGAGGCCGCAGAATATACATCGATTTTTTGCGTTGCTTAGAGAAAGTGTGATTTTTAGCAGATTTTCCGACTTTAGGTAGATTTTTCCTAGTCCCCTCCTTTTACATCCATAATAATCCACAATTCCAAGTATATTCATCTTTTTTGTTCCATCGGAGCATTTTTCTTTGCTAGTACACTACTTTTAATTAGCGTGATTTCAGTACATCAGTCAGTAAACACAATCAGTAACATGCCACAATAATGACAACAGTCCAAGAACGCGGAAAACAATATTGTTCTTAACATCAGCATTATCCTTTTTAAACAAGACAACCTTATTGACACCATCCATTTTCAAATTAAAACTGCATTAAGTTATTTCTTCTTAATGTGCAGTTCACTTATAATCAAGCACAAAAATTTAACCAACGAATTCACATTGCAAATCCTCACTCAATCAATACACAAGCACAATGTGTTGTGACTTTTGAAATTGAAAACACCCAATTTTCAATTTTCAAATTGAAAATTGGATCAATTTTCAAATTGAAAATTGGGTCAATTTTCAAATTGAAAATTGGGTGTTTGAATTTGCGATGAAGAACACCAATTCCAAACTAAACGCAACTAATCTGATCACTATGAAAAAGTTTTGAAAAATGAGCTTGCTAAGCGAGAGTTGTAAACCAAGAGAAACTTAAAGTTAAAACCTACCATTAAATTATGAGAGAATTATAAAAGATTTTAAACTTCAAGAAAATGGAAAAGGCGGGATGTTGGTAAATTAGAAGGCAAAGATTTTCGGCAAAAATTCAAAAACTTCACGCAAATATCAAATGTAAGGAACACTAACGCTTTGATTTGGTAGTAAAATAAATTTGTAGTATAGACTACATATTAACAACAAATGAATAGTGCAAACTTTACACAACTACTAGGTGTAGAGAATACTAACAGTTTACGGCTTATTAATGTACATGATTACAATAAAGCTGTATATCTTTGTCGACTTCTGTGCACAGTAGTGTGATTGCTGGTTCATTTTAAACCACTTTTGCAGGCAATTTACATCAATTAAACGATAGCTCTCCATGTGCAAGATTTTGTGAAACATATTATAAACACGGCTAAGAAAGATTTAACTTTAATGCAACCCATTTAAGACAAAATTACATCTCTTCAATGATCTAAGGACACTTGAACATAATTTTTAAATCACTTTAGATTACTTTTGAGGGTAAACAAACTCACTTAATTGATGTCTCACATATGAATCCTTGAAAATTTCTTGACTTCAGTTACAAAGTCTCTGCAAGTCTATCGAATTAGGGTTAACACGTAACGTAAACTTTACACAAACACATAGCGTAAAGAATATTTTAGTCGGATTCGTAATTTTTGATATTGCTCCGATATTTCTTTCAACATTTATGGAAAAATGAGTCTCCATAATGTTTTAAAGACAATAAACATTAGGTTTAAACCACTTTGCAATACTGCTGAGTGTAAGCAAGCGCGCCCAATTGACGTATATATTTCATTCCCTGTAAATTTTTATATCTCAGGAAAAAATTTCGATTTTCGCAATGCTCTAGAACAAAGGCTAACATGCAGTGTAAAAAATTACTCGGATATTATGATCAACATTCATGAAAAAATTATGTCTCTACAATGGTCTGAGGACATATAAACAATGAATGTAAACTAATCTTTACATCACTGTTGGATGTAAACAGAACGCGCCTACGTGACGTCTCACATTTGATCCTTTGAAAACTTCCTAGGCTCCAAGAAAAAATTAGGTTTCAGGAATGCTCAAAAAACGAGGATAAATATATATGTAGTGTAAACTTCATGTAAACACCTAGTGTAAAGAAGATTCTAGTCAGATTCGTAATTTTGATATTTTGTTCCGATATTGCGATTAATATTTATGAAAAAATTAAGTCTACATAATGTTCTACGGGCAAACTAACAATTGGTGTAAAAACTACTTACAACACCGTAGAGTGTAAACATATGCGCCAGACTGGCATATCAAGAATTTGATTCCTGGTCCATTTCTAGACTTGATAAACGTGTCCCTGACTCGTAACCGGAGACACAGGCAGAAAAAACAAGACAGAAACGCATTTAAAACTCCAAATTTTTGACTTTACACTCGCTAAATATTAATGTATAGACAATTTGCTTTGACATGCACCCTGATATAAAGCACTTTATTTTTATTCTATTAGACTTATCCCGACTTCTGGACGGAGAAAGTGGCGGAGCAAAAAACGCAACAAAAACGTATTTTTCCATCATTTAGAACACTGTAAACTTTAAAATTCCCGTACCGAACTCCCCATTGAGTTTAAAAGAAATTCGGTTTGAGTTTCTGAATTTGGCAGCTTTTAAATCGTAGTGACATTCCTGTGTGTGCCAAAATTCTGTTGCAAAAATTATTTGGCATGATTTATCAATCAAACTTCGGAAAAAACGTTGTTTTTTAGCCCATTTTTTACCTCTGATTTTCGAACTTTACACCCCCATAAATAACTCAATATTGCGTTTTTTTTAAATGCGGTCTGCTGCGATGTTTTGCCCCTGTGAGGCACTTCGTTAATGCTGTCTTCGATTTGCACTGACTCCATAAGCGGAAAAAATTTGGCAGAGAAATCTTAGTTAAAATCCGCTTCTTACACCATCCACCAGAGTGCAAACTTTAAACCCCAGGATCTAACTCACCATAGAGCATAGAAGACTTTGCTTATATGCAGAATGTAGCCCTTGATCCGCTCTACATTTCTGTCAGAAAACATTTTAAAAACCTCATAACCGGAGTTAGTATCGGACATAGGAAGGTTGAAAACTCGACCAAAAAGTGCTTTTTCACCCCCAGATTTTCGCACTCTTTACACTGCCGTTCGATAAATAATGCGAATTTCAAAAAACAAAAAAAGTGTCATCTGTAGAATTCATCCCTCTATTATCCTATTCTGTTCAATCCTTCGAGTCATCAATACTCAGTTGTCCACATGCCGCAGTAAAAGGTCCCAAAATTTGTCCTATGTTATACCGTTACACAAAAACTTTACACCTTCTTTACACAGTCAATTTTGAGTTTCAAGAAAAACAAAAAAACACGGGCAGCGAATTTTTTTATTATCTTTCTTTTAAAAAAACCGCACCTTCCAGAAGTGTCCCGTTATAGCTGTAGGGGTGCCCAGGTGTTGGGGGTACCCAAGTATATTATAGGTACGCGCTAACGCGCTACCTATGATTATTTTCATTAGTCATTCTATAAACCATTTTCTCATTATCTTCAATTACAAAACGCTTATTGCATAATGCTCTATTATGCATACTTGAGCAATAAATACATTTTTTTCTTAAGCTGACATGCCTTCAAAGTGCGGCCTGTTCTAAAACATTGAAAACACAATCTTTGATCTAAAATTTGTTGCTTTTGTTGGTTAATTTCGTTATATTGATCACAATTTTCATTATAATGATTACCTTTACAAAAAACACAAGGAAAAACTTTCCTCGGTATATTTTTTTCCATTCTCTCTTTTATTATTTTCAGCCCATTATTTATTCTGTGCAATATTATTAGTCTGAACAGCAAAAACATCAGTAGTGCCACGTGACTGATCATTTTTTCTTCGAAAATTATTGAAATTATCAGTCTTAGGAAAAAATACTTTTTTCTCAGAAAATTAATCTGAAATTTGAAAGGCTTGTTCTCTGTTACGAAGTATTGCATGCATAGTTTTACTTAACAATTCAATTTCCCAATCATCGTCATTATTGTTCAATTTTCCCAACTCAATCAAAATATCAGTCAGAATTTTCTCCAAAATCATTAAAACTAAAGCCGGTTGTGTAAGATCTTCACGTAAAGATTTTGGTTGTCTCGTTACACAATCTATTCCTTCAAGAGTTCGACGTAAATCAGCAGTTCTACTAGTAGGTTTTGGCATAGAACAAAGTTCCATATACAATGCTTTCTCAATAACATTATTATCACCAAATCTTAGTTTTAAAATTTCAATTGCATCTTTATATGAACTATTTGTAATGGCTATTCCCTCAACTGCTTTATGAGCTGCTCCTTTTAATGTACTCAATAAATAAATAAACTTTTGAACTGGTGGAATATCTTGTTTATTTATTGCTGCATCGAATGCATCCCAAAAGACAATCCATTTAAGTGGATCGCCAGCATAGCTGGGCAGTTCAAGTTTCGGTAATTGAACATGCATAGCCACAGGTGAAAAATTGTAATTTTCACTAGATAAACTAGGTGCAATAAAAGTAGCTTGACCCTTATTTGTTAACTAGTAACTATTGAAATTTTATCTTTAATTTCTGAAAGGTAGCATTCAAGTACTTGACATGCTTCCTTTCCTTCAACATAAGTTCTACAAAATTATTCTCATTCAAACACCATTCTTTATATATAATTAATTCTGACTCTAATTCAGAATCATTAAGAGACCGTTGGAGGGTATCCCAGTGTGTATTTTGGGTCTCCAAGATTTCTACAGTGATAGAAATTTTCTTTAGCATATTTTTAAACATATACACGCTATTCTCTAAATCTTCAATATTTTGGTCAGCCGACAAAACAGGCTGAACAGAAAATGTCATGTTCATTTGAGACATTTCTTGCAAATACTGAATTATTTTTTCTGAGCTGATTCAATCATCTGCGAATCAGACTCGATTTTGAAACAAATTTATGAAACAAATTATCAGTCATTTTCACACAACAAATTTCAGTCTCATTTTATCAAATTTTAAAGAATCAAAATGACTGCAAAGCGATTACTACCACACGTGTCTCTATTTATTTCCCTTTTTCAATAACTATTTTTCAAAGGAGCTCTAGAATCTATTCCAAAATTTCAAAAATATGATCTGAGATTACTAGACACTCATTTGATAACTCAACATCAATATATTGAAAATGAATAGACCACACGTTAAGAATTTTGATGATTTGGATTGCTTCAAAAACAGAGATAGTCAAGCTCATCTTACATGAAACTTTCATTCATAAACTATTTCAAATTTATGCCCACCCCTGAGCGCCAGTTTTTCTGTCGTAAACGTTTACTTATGATTTATTTTCGGCTATAAATTCACTTCTTCTGGTTCGTTTCCAATTGTTCACGACAAAAAAATTATTATGATAGGATAACAAATTTTTATTTTCCTAAATCTCAACTTAGCTTTACTAAGTATTACTATTGGTTGACTCACCATCCTTAGTCTAACAGGTAGGCTGCAAAGCATCCTAATTCAGCTCGTAGGCAGCAATTCGAATTGTAAATTTAATAAGTATGGCGAATGACAGTTTTTTGACGAGAACACGAGTATATAAACAGTTTCAAAAATGCAAATGACCGAATAACTGATACAAGCGTATTCACCCAAAATGTAAATGTTCCTAATTTCAGATTCATACAAAATATTCAAAAAGTCAAAAATTACACGGTAAAAGAGCATAAAATCAGATCCAAGTTTCACGTCTTTGCCGTTTGTATTGGATTCTGGTCGGTCGAAAATGATTTGAATCGGTTGGAAAATCTATTTTATGATAATCGAGCGGCAACTTGTTTTGTTGCTACCAATATGCGAGCCATTAAAAAATTCATGTGAAAAAACGATCAAGGAGTTATTATATTCAAAATAGTGGTGAATTGGCATAGCTTACGAAAATCCGTAAGAATAAATAATTAGAAAGATTTCTGGCAAATAATTTACATATTATCATCTCAAAATTAACGTTTTTGCGACATTCGCAACACCCCCATAAACCAAAATACCCCCTTCCCAGAATTCAATTTTTGTAAAATTTTTTCGTTTTTCGCAATTTTTTGATGCCAATGGATAGTGCTTGATGAGAAACGTCGAAAAATGGTGTTTTTTATCGCCATACCACCATTTTTAGGACCATTTTTGACCTTCAAAAATCTTGCACCCCTCTCCAGAATTTTCTTGCTGCCCACGTATGCTCATGGCCATCAAAAAGTGTTTTGGAATATGCACAAAGTGTAGGTGAATTTTTATTACCACCTTTTCTCGGAAATCCATCCCAGCATTACCACCATACCCAGGGGCGGATTTAAGGGGGCGGCCGCCCCCCCCATTGACCCAAAATAGTGCGCAAAATTAAGGATTTTTGGGCGATTTTCGAGTTAAAACGGCTAATTTTTCCGCCCAAGTCAGGGTTCCGCCCCCTTAGGGGTACTGCTCCCCTTGAGAAAATCCTGGATCCGCCACTGACCTTACCTGGGCGCGGGGTATGCATCCCCATAAATTAAAATACCCCCTATAAATCAATTTTTGAAAATTTTTTTCCTCTGTTTCGCAATGTTTTAATGCCAATGGATAGTGCTCAATGATAAACGTTGAAAAATTGTGTTTTTTCTCGCCAAACCACAATTTTTTGACCTTTAAAAAAACTTGCACCCCCATAACTTTAGTGCCGCCCAATTATGATTACCACCAGTCAGCCGAGAATCTTTGCTGCCCAACCAAACTTTTTTCCTCGATGGACTGAAAATGGGGATTGGTTGGCTAGTGCCTTCGATTTTTTGGTCCTACATACATATATAACTCTGACTGTATTGCACTGCTGCACCCTGCCCTGTCTGTTTGTTTTTAAAATATTGGATTCAATTCGAAATCTTGCCTTTGCTCAGAGCAGATCATTTCAGATTAAAAGATTAAATAAGGTAGGTAGATATATACATACATATGTAGGTAAACATGTATAATGCTATCAGGACCACACATGGGCGTGGGGGTTTGGAGGGTATGCACCCCCCAGAAGTTGAAATACCCCTCTCTTCAGAAATCAAAACACCCCCCCCCCAGAAAAACATTTTTTGCTTTTTAAGCAATTTTTTGATGCCAATGGATAGTGCTTGATGAGCAACGTCGAAAAATGGTGAATTTTTCGCCATATGACCACTTTTGAGACCATTTTTTGACCTTTGAAAATTTTTTCACACCCCCTCCCACCCAGAATTTCGGTGCTGCACCTATAATCAGGACCGTATTTATACTCTGTTTCAAACAAGTCCGGTCATAAATTTTAAAACTATCCGTCAATTAGCTGACAGATTGCGGTTATAGCATTGATGTGATATATAATTATCGTAACCCTTGGCCAATTGTCGATCAAAATTCTCCGAATTTACGCACGAAGCTTATGTGAAACAGACCATAGGAGGAGGGAGGCGGTCCCCCGGCAGCAAAAATTTTGAAACGTGTGATAATGCACGAAAAGACGGAAAAAGTGCATGTGTTTGACGTGAAATCTTCGAATTCTCACTGCTTCGCACCAGATGGGAAGTATTTCCCATGAATCTGGCTCGAGCGCAACCAAAAAACAACACTCTCTATTGCCTTCTAGAAAAATTTTTCGAAAAGTTACCTGACAACCTCAATGGGTTGAGTACGTTGAAAAACGTAAAGAAATACGCTTTTTGCAAGCTATCCTGACGAATTTTCCAAGATTTAGACCAATTTACCCTCCAGGTTCGTCCCCCTGGCCAAATCGTGGATTTGGGACTACATATTGTTAGACCCATCATAGGCGTACCTACATAAATACCTACTCTTTACCTTTAATGCAGAACAACACAAAACGTGAATCATTCACCACAAAACATTAGTGCTATATAAAACTTTCAAGCACTGCATCACTTAGATTAAGCCGATTTTTGTTTTAAAAGGCGCTAGCACGTCTAAAAATTCGTTCAATAGATGACGATGTGGCAGGAATTGACAGCACGATTGTAGCGAGACAACAGAGCTTAGGAAAACTTTCCGTATAGATAACTAATACTTTATAAAATCGTCCCCTCCTTTTTGGCCGCTTGTGTTCATAAGAGTCACTTTTATTTCAAAATGAATGGTTTTGCTTCGAAAATTTGGTTGAGGATCGGACTGACGCATTTTCGACGCCTGACTTTCAAAAGCTAAAAACACATGATCAGCGGATCCACGTAAATCCCTTTCTTTAGAAACGTTGTTCGTAGCTCCGCTTAAACCAGAATCAAATGAATTTCACGTGGAAGCCAACATAGCCTATTTAAAAGAATTGTTACAGCCAGGCGCGGATTTAGGGGGCGGTCCTCAAATATTTCCGGCGCTTCGCGCCGGATGATATCTATTAATGACATTTCTTAACTTTCTTGGCGAACTGGAAGCCATTTTCTGTTCTATTTTTGCATTGTTTTCTTCTATTTTCAATCGAAAATTTCGATCTTTCGCATCAAATGCTATAAAAACAGGTAATCAAGCAGTAAATCATGCTTCTAGACGTCTATCCGCCTTAATTTCACAAATTTTCGGCCCAACGCGCCAGATTTTTGTAAAAGTCAAAGAAATTTAATGATTTTCCGCACAAAATTTTCTAAAATTCTAAAATTTTTCGAAAAAATATTGCGTCAAAAGTGATTTTATGTAGAAGTATACAATGTAAAACACCGAAAAAACGCCATTTCGCGCGTTAAGGGCAAATTTTCGGACCTATTTTTGATTGTTTTTGGAAAAGTTGGGATACCGCTCCCCCCCCCCCTTAGGAAAATCCTAGATACTGCCACTGGTCATATATTGAAACAACTTACAGATACAAAATTTCATTGTTAATTATGAGACATTATTGCTCTATAAATCCAAGAATAACTCTTGAAATACTATATGTTTATTACAAATATTTTAAACTACGTTTATGCATAATATGCTTATGCTATACGCACGAATTGAATTTATGAAAATACAAACATTAATTCACTTCAACGATCAGGTCTACAAGGTCAGTTAATCCACTTTCGGAGGATGAGAGCTTTACTGAGTTTACAGCATATGTGTCAGAGGGGTATGCACACCTGGGCTTGTAGGAGGGGGGGGGGTTTGGGGGGTATGCACCCCCCCTCGAAAGCTCATGGCAGAGCATACTGGCATCTCAATTTGCTACAGGAAAGCCAATTCAGGGTGATAGTTTATCTGCTATTCACAAACATATCTCAAATAGCAATCATCCAATTACATCAGATTGCTTCAAGGTTATCGAGTCGAGCATCCAACTCTTTTTGATCTTTTAATCAAGGAGTTCGAGTATCATACGTGCAAGATTTTTTTGAAGGTCGAAAAATGGCCTTAAAAATGGTGGTATGGCGATAAAAACACCATTTTTCGACGTTTCTCATCAAGCACTATCCATTGGCATCAAAAAATTGCGAAAAAAACGAAAAAAATTTTCAAAAATTGAATTCTGGGGGGTATTTTGATTTCTGGGGGGGGTATTTTGGTTTTCTGGGGGGGGTGCATACCCCCCTTTTAAACCCCCCCCACGCCCAGGTGTGGTCATTATACATAGCACGTGATCGTCCTATTCTCAACAATAATGTTTCATCATATCCTTTAAATTTGTTTTAATTTACCACATTTTTCTTTTTCTTAAAGCTTTTAAATCTTTTATTATTATCTTTATAATTTAATGGTAGGTTTAAACTTTAAGCTCCTCTTAGTTTACAACTCTCTCGCTTAGCAAGCTCATTTTTCAAAACTAAATTCTGATTCTCGTTTTTAGCTGCCTTAAGGCTCATTCATACTTCGTCCGATCCGACATCGGATGACACCGCTAAAAATCAATATTTTCAGCGCAACAAACATTGATGTTTTTATATTGTCTCTCTCTGTCGAACAGCGTTTGTACCATAACTGGGCGTGGGGGTTGGGGCATACGTGGGCAGCAAGAAAATTCTGGGGGGATGCAAGATTTTTCAAAGGTCAAAAATGGCCTTAAAAATGGTGGTATGGCGATAAAAACACCATTTTTCGACGTTTCTCATCAAGCACTATCCATTGGCATCAAAAAATTGCGAAAAAAACGAAAAAATTTTCAAAAATTGAATTCTGGGGGGGGGTATTTTGATTTCTGGGGGGGTATTTTGGTTTCTGGGGGGTGCATACCCCCAAAACCCCCACGCCCAGGTGTGGGTTGGGGCATACGTGGGCAGCAAGAAAATTCTGGGGGGATGCAAGATTTTTCAAAGGTCAAAAAATGGTCTTAAAAGTGGTTGTATGGCGAAAAAACCCCATTTTTCGACGTTTCTCATCGAGCACTATCCAATGGCATCAAAATATTGAGGAAAAAACAGAAATAATTTTTAAAAATTGAATTCTGGGGGAGTATTCGGTTTCTGGGGTATTCTAGTTTCTGGGGGTTACATACCCCCAACCACACCTGGGCGTTGGAGATTTGGGGGGTATGCACCCCCCACGAAGCAAAAATACCCCCCCCCAGAAATCAAAATACCCCCTTCCCCAAAATTCAATTTTTTTCGTTTTTTTCGCAATTTTTGATGCCACTATGCCACTGGATAGTGCTCGATGAGAAACGTCCAAAAATGGTGTTTTTCGCCAAACCACCATTTTTGACCTTCAAAAAATCTTGCACCCCCAGAATTTTCTAGCTGCCCACGTATGCCCCCAACCCCCACGCCCAGTTATGATGGTTATGGTACAAACGCTGTTCGACAGAGAGACAATATGAAAACATCAATGTTTGTTGCGCTGAAAATATTGATTTTTAGTCGGAAGAAGTCGGATGAAGTATGAATGAAAGTCGGATCCTATGTCCGATCCGACATCGGACGACACCGCATGTTGCATCCTGTCGGACGCGTGTCGGACAGAGTCGGATGCGACTCTACCCGTCGTCCGATGTCGGATCGGACGAAGTATGAATGAGCCTTAAGATTGATTGGCGCATAATTTGGTAAAGCACCTCCAGATGCGAGCGTTGGCTTTTTAATTCTTATTGCCATGTGTAACTACGACAGTTACATGTTGCGAACTGTATCTGAACTTTTGCCATCAGTTCGCGGATGCCACCCGATGACGCAGTATTACTGTACCGGATTTACATAACCTTTTCGAGCAGCCATCCTTGTGATGTGTGAGTTCGAGGTAGTGATGTAAAAGATCATATGGATCGGATCTTTTTATCCAGATTCAGATCCAGATCCAGATCATCTGGATCTGGATCTGGTTATTTTCTGATCTGGTTATCTGATCTGGATCTGGATCTGCCAGAAAATCAGAACCCAATCTTTATCTGGATCTGGATCTGTTTAGTCAAGTTATATCTGGTTAAACAGATCAGAAAGTTATTTTTGCACGATGGTACTCTTTCTGTTTTACGATTTACTGTATGCAGGTCATCTAATTAGTTGTAGCCTTACATGCACGGATTGTATCAACAGCCCCACCAGTCCCAACAGCCCCACGATCCCAACACCCAACTAATAATCCCAACAGCCACACCAATCCCAACAGCCCCACCAATCCCAACAGCCCAACCGATCCTAACAGTCCCACCGTCCCAACAACCCCACCGTTCCAACAGCCCCACCGTCTTAACAGCCCCACCAATAATCCCAACAGCCCCACCAGTCCCATGAGCCCCATCAATTCCTAGCAGTTCCACCGTTCCAGCAGTCACCGTTCTAACAGTCGCACTGTCCTATGTAAGCACACATAAGCGTGGGGGAAGGGATGTTTAGAGTTTAACCCCCAACCCGAAATTCTGGAAATCCTTCAAATTATGTTAGATCCACAGAATTCTATTTTTAGCACACATTTTTTGGTCACTTTAACCCACCAGACCCACAGAATTTGTTTGCTGCCAATGTTGTTTCCAACTGCCTCACTGTTATAATCGTAGCTGCACAGCACGACCGGTCTGGAGAATAAGTTTTGAACCAAAAATTGACCTCAAAACTGGTATGAATGTTAAAATAGCGTTAAAACTACGCTAATCCACATTTTCTGGCTATTTTGAAGCAGATTAGCATGAAAGTTTTGATTTTCATTCAATTTTAACACTTATGTTTCCTTTTTTCACTAGAATCTTTTTCACTTTTTTCTGGCAGTGTAGAGTAGACCATACTGAGCAGGAATCCAATCTTGCGAGTTGACTTGTATGAGGCAAAATCCTGGATTGCGCACAAATGCTGAGGCTTCAATTCTGGCAGGTCTACCAGTTTCGCAGGTAGACTTATTCTGAAAATGTAAACCTGCACACTCGTTTATGGTCTTGATGGAATACACGAATTCGGAAAATAGTCAAAAAAAATATCTTTCATAAAAAATTAATATTGCCTGATTATATTATATTGTATAATAGCAATTGCAGTAATGGTGAGGCTGCTGGGATAACTGGTGGGGCGGTTGGAACGGTAGGGCTGTTGGGACTCGTGGGCACACCTGGGCGTGGGGGGGGTTTGGGGGTATGCACCCCCCCCAGAAACCAAATACCCCCCCAGAAATCAAAATACCCCCCCAGAATTCAATTTTTGAAAATTTTTTCGTTTTTTTCGCAATTTTTTGATGCCAATGGATAGTGCTTGATGAGAAACGTCGAAAAATGGTGTTTTTATCGCCATACCACCATTTTTAAGGCCATATTTCGACCTTCCAAAAAATCTTGCACCCCCCCCCAGAATTTTCTTGCTGCCCACGTATGCTCGTGGGGCTGTTGGGACGGGTGGGACTGTTGAGAGTTTTGGTGGGGCTGTTGAAACGGTGAAGCTGTTGGGACTGGTAGGGCTGTTGAGAAATCGCCATACTTGGGCAGCGAGAAATTTCTGGGGGGGATGCAAAATTTTTCAAAGGTCAAAAAATTGCCTAAAAATGGTGGTATGGCGAAAAAACACCATTTTTCAAACGTTTCTCATCGAGCACTATCCATTGGCATCAAAATATTGCGAAAAAACGAGAAAAAAGTTTTAAAAATTGAATTCTGGGGGTATTTTGATTTCTGGGGGGTAATTTGGTTTCTCGAGGGGGTGCATACCCCCCAAAACCCCACGCCTAAGTGTAGACATCACCCATGCACCCGAGGGTTGGGTGAGGGGTCTGCTGGGGATTTTGAGCACCCCCTAGATCTGTGCTGACCCCCTTAGAATGGCCAAAAAGAACTGCTGACCCCCATAATTTTTTGGTTTTAGAAAAATTTTTAAAGCTCTGAGCTCTGTTTAAAAGTAACATAAGTGATAAAAATGTATTGAAGGTTGTTTTTTCACATAAATTATCTTCAGAATCGACCTTAGAGAGATTTTTTGCCTTAAAATGAAAAATTTTGACATTTTTCGAAAAAAATTTGTTATAAAAGTTGTTTCAGTGGATGCAAGACATCGAGAAACGTCTAAAAACTATGTTTTTAGTGCCCATGGGCCATTTTTATCGCTTCTTCTGATGTTTAAAAAATTTGACCTTGACCCCCCAGAATTTATATGCTGTACATGTCTAGATTTAGTAGATGCATCTGTCATTTTTCACGAATTTTAACAGCTTTTTTCTTTGTTGAATTGAAATTCAGTTTCTGATTCGATGAAATGGTCCATAATTGACCCTCTGAGCAGGTTTCTTCATAGTATTGCATTTTGTGTTGTTAGGTAATGTATCGTTTGTTATTTGACAGTGATATACCTCTGAAATAATACATCCTTTCTTTCTTACAAGCGATCGAAAGAAGCATTTGTTTCTCCTGTTTAACCACAATGTTGCCAAATTCCAGACATCTCACGTTCTGTGAAAATTTAATGCCGTTTTGTTTATAAAGTTGTCAATTAAAGCTGTTGTAAGAATTTTTACATTTTTCATGCCTCAATTTCATGCCCATTGGTAAAAGTCTAAACTTGTGAGTTTTAACTTTTTAAGATATTTTTACTGATATCATTTTTATGTAAATGTTCTCAAATGCAAATTTTCCTCGGCTCTTCCCCAGACCCTTCTGGGGGCTGTTATATTAGTCCTGCCAACCGAGACCCCCCAAGCCATGTGGGCTTGGGCGCTTTATGCCCTGGTTTTTAGCAATACAAATTGCTGCACAAAAAATATTTTTATCTGGATCTGGATCTGTATCTGGATCTTTTTAAATTTTGATCCGGCAAAACGATCTGGATCTGGTAATCTGATCTGGATCTGCCAGAAAATCTGAACCCGATCTTTATCTGGATCTGGGTAAAAATCTGGATCTTTTACATCACTAGTTCGAGGTTATGCCTTCAGTTCTCACTTAATCCCCAATTTTCAATACAAAATTCAATTAGATACTTGTCCGGTAAAATAGAATTACGTATATTTTAATAACAGTATTTTACCTCATTTTAATCTTCTAGAACATTCTAATTAGTAAAAAGTAATTTTATCTAATCTTATTTTCTTGTTTTCGTTGTCTTCGTGTTACTGTAATCATCCCGTGAGAGGATAGTCAGTCGGAGTCTGAATTTTTGGCTTTGGTCGTCTTGTGCCGTTTTAGTTTTATTTGCTTGTCCTGGCTTGTAGCTGTGGTTGTACATTTTGTTAATAAACGTGGAAAATCCACCCAGGGATACTTTATATCGAGGGTAGGAAGGGCGAGTTTGACGATGACGTTATTTTGGATTTAGCAGTGTTTGAAAGGGTAAATAATTTTTGATCTTATCTTTTATGGAAAATTCATCATCATTTTATCAACCCAAAAATCAGCTAAAATCATATTTAATATTTTATGATGACTGACAAGATGAGAGCTCACTGGTGTTGTTTCCGACATTCAGAGTGCTACACATTTTTGGAACCAAAAACTTGGTTCGAAATTGCCTTGCGATAACGCGAACCTGACCAGCGCTAAGAGCAGAATAGGTACCTAAGTAAGTCCCGAAGGCAAATACTAACCACGCCCGTATCGCTCTAGTAGATACTGGGCTGCTGTATTTACACTGGAAGTCCCCCTTCAAGGTTGCTAGCTACAACCGTGCCTGGCCAGTCATCTTAAAATTTATTTTTCTATCCAAAAAATCATTATTTTTGGCATTCTAAACATGTGTAACGTTTTGTTCAATTCTGTTATTGTATGGAGCGCGTTCGTGGCAGTGCTGCATTTAAAGTGCTTGCTTAATTTTGTGTATCGTGGCAATTTCGCTAAAATTTTTTCCATTTCCGTCGACCCCCTGGCAACAATATCGAGGACGCATTTCCAACTTTTTCTTTAAACGCCGACCACACATGGGCGTGGGTTTGGGGTATGCACCCCCAGAAGATTCAAATTTTGAAAATTTCGTCTGCTTTTTTGGCGACTTTTTGATGCCATTGGATAGTGCTCGATGAGAAACGTCGAAAAATTGTGTTTTTGTTGCCATACAATTACTTTTAAGACCATTTTTGACCTTTGAAAATTTCTTCACCCCCCCCAGAATTTTGGTGCTGCCCACCTATGACGCCGACCCGCAGGCAACAATTCATCATTATTTTCATATAAAGTCCTTGTTCACCTCGATATTTACTATCATTTAGCTCGGAAACCAGTTCGCATTGGCGTTTTCGTTGAAGAAATGAGAGGTCAGGACGACACCGTAGACGCGAAAGTGGGCCTTTAGACTGGACGCGGACTGTCTTATTTATCAACGAGATAAAACGATGCCTTGCCTGAACCGAAGTCAGGCAAACTTTGATGAATTGAACGCGATTTTTGTGAATGGGACCATCGCGAAAGACGTGAGGTCTGATATTTTTATTAAAATAATAAGCACATAAATGTATATTTATACTGAAATGCCATGGACTCTGCATTAAAATTAGCAATAACATTTGCGAAATGAATTCCATCAAATGTCTTTCACGATTTATATAAAACTAAACTAACAAAATGTCAGCATTACTCCCGCAATGAATTCAATCAAAGAGATGCGAGACAAGTCTGAAGAAAACGCGACGCGATTGTAAACAACTGTAAATTAGTGGCTATTCATCTTCTTCGATTTTTACAATCATAAAAAGTAATCGGGTGTGCGCCGTGTGACATGTGGCTCTCCCCGGCGAGGCGCTGGATCGAATTGCAGGCTGTAAAGCAAAATAAAAAAGCATATCCCTTTACCAACATCAGTTGTAATAGTTTTGGCACAAGCAATGTCGTTGGGTGGGTTATTGGGCTTAGAAATTAAGCTTTTCTTCTATACACCTTGCTGTAATTTGCAGAAGACAGTCCAAAAGTGACACACTTTCTTTCGAATCTACTTGAAAGATTTCGTATTTTTGTTATTTAAATGACAAAAACAAACCAAACAGTCTACACGAAAATGCCTTTATGCGAAAAATTCCCCTCCCTAAAACCCTGTACACCTGTGCGTTGTGTATGTACAAATCAGGACCAGTTTTGATATAATTTTCAAAGTTACATTTAAAGTAATATTGATTACAGGCGCTGATCCAGGGATAGGCGGGGGGGGCCACCAAAATTTTTTGAAATTTGTTTGAGCAGCAGATAAACGATGAAATGCACCCAAAATTGAGCTTAAAAGCGCAAAAATGTCAAAAATTTTCGGCGCTTTGCGCCAAATCATCATTGTGTTTTGTTAAAGTGGCTCAGCATCATGTTAAATCTTGAAGCACCCAAAATATTCCAGTCCTTTAAGCCAGTTTAGTGATTTAATACATATAATCTTTCAGCACAATGACTAATACAAACAGAAGAGATAATAAATTACTTGTGAACTGATTGATGAGAAATCGCTTGTGCAGATAAAGTTCCTGCATATCAATATTGAATAAAGTGAAAAATTTTTATTTTATTCTAAAATTTTTCATCGTCATCATATAAAGCTCGCCGAGATACGCTCAAAACTGCCTTTATTTTTGTGTATCTTTTGAAAGTTCTCGGAATATCTGACTCCAAATTTCCAGGCCGCCCCCCCGAAAAAATTTTTTCCCGGATCTGGTATTGGTTAATACACATTGTTCGGCATTTCCTGCGATTATCTCGTCATTTGTTCAAAGATTTTAAGTTCGAAATAATAATTTTATGACAACTGCTTTCAGTTGCTTTGGGAGAAGGTTAGCTTCTTTGGGTTTATTTATCATTCAATTCATACAAGAGTCTGACGTCTAAAAAATTTTCTAAAAAGATATTTAAGAAATATTATCTTGAAAAATACTTTCAAAAGATATTTATGTTTATTTATCATTCATCTGCACGTTCCTTTTTGCTGACTCTATTAATAGCTAAATTGCTCTCTCTGTGTCACCGCATTAGCAGCATGATACAGGACAATATGCTTTGATAAAAAAGAACAAGTTGATAGAGAATACTGGACAAAATGCAGCGCTCGCGACGCACCATCTAATATTAGTCTTATAATGATGGTCCTTAACTTTCATGGTGAGCACTGTATGCGGCCCCGCACCCCCTCCCTACAGCCACACTGGATTATTTCTGGGAGGAGCGAATTTATTAAAAGATAAATTAAAAAATTCGCTGTAGGTGGTATTTTCGTTTTCTTTACACTCAATACTCAGCTTGTAATGAGTATGTAAAGTTTTTGCGTAGTGATATAACATATAGGAACTTTTGATGGTTATTCAGCCAGTGTGTACCCAACTCAACCTGAACGCCTAATGCAATTTAATAGTATAGAATTGTTCAGAATGAAATTCTCCCGATGGCAAATTTTTAGTTTTTCAAATTTCGCATTGGTTCTCGAGGGGATTTGTAAAGAGTGTAAAAATCTGCGAAAGTAAAGACAGATATTAGTCGTGCATTTGACTTCTTTATGACTGCCAATAACTCCGGTTATGAGTTCTAAGGAATTTTTTCTGACAGAATGGTCTACGACCTGAGGGCTACTTTTGGTTTACCAGCAAACTTGTGTAAACAAGTTTTTGGAGTTAGATTCAGGGGCTCAACGTTTACAATCTAGTGGATAGTGTAAAAACAGTTTTTGTCTGATTTTTCCGTCAGCTCCTCCGGTTATAAGCCCGGACGAGAGTTGAATAGAACAAGAATAAATTACATTCCAAGTGCTAAACGTCGCAACATACCGCGTTAAAAAAACTGAATATTGAGTTATTTCTAGAGGCGTACACCCTGAGTCTCGAAATCAGAGGTGTAAAATTGGGCGAAAAAACACGTTTTCCAAACTTTTTAATTAGTTAATATCTCAAATCAGATGTGGAACTAAAGTTTTTCACACATAAACGTACTTAAAATCAAAAGTTACAAACTGGCCCGAACCGAATTCATTTACACTCAATAGAGAGTTAGCTTTAGATTTTTAAAGTATGTATACACTCTGCCGGTGCACGAAAAAAACATTTTTCACCATTTTTTAGTTTGCCAACTTCGCTGGTTATTAACTAAGACGTGCAAAATATACTAAAAATAAAGTACGCCTCAAAGGTTGCACACTGCATTTGGACGCGTTCTTTTAACTCAATACTGACTCAGGTGTGAAGGTGTAAAGTTTAAACTCTAACAAAAAAATACATGCTTTAGCCAATTTTTTGTCAGCCAACTTCTTCCGTCATGAATCGGGTTGTGCAAACTATTCCAGAAAGAAAGTACATGTCAACGGTTACAAATCGCAACTGGTCGTGATTCTCTTCACTAAATATGGAATTATTTCTGGAGGTGTAAAGAACCAGCTCTATCGTTAGAAAAACGGTTTTGCAAGTATTCTGTTTGCTAAGTTCTCTGGTTATGAATCGGTATATCCGGACTAATGTAAGAAAATAAAGAACGTCTTAAGGGTTAGAAATCGCAGTTTGATGAGTTCCTTCAACTCAATATAGAGTTCGTTTTGGAGGTGTAAAGTTGAAATTCTGGTTTAAAAACACATTCTGTGTGAGCTTTGCACTTCAACTTCTTCCCATAATGAATTGTGACATGATACCAACCCTGAAAATGCTTCACGCTTATGGGGCATACATTCTACTGGATGAATTAATTTGCACAAAATGGAGGTGTAAAGTACGTTACACTAAAGGTTTATTTTGCTCCCTTGGTGATATGCAGGGCCAATATTTTTTGTAAAAAATTATTCAGATCATCAGGATTATGAATAAGATTTCGGACATTTTTTACATTCATCGATTGTGTAAAGTTTACACTAAAATTAACTTTTGCTACAGAGTAGTGATCGACCGGGGCCCCGGCCATGGCAATCCCCGGCCATTTTTCAGCATCCCCGGCCCCGGCCGGGGCAAGGTCAAAAAATGGCCGGGGCCGAGGAAAAATTTAGTGTAATTTGTATTTTGTACAGGCTGTGATAGTGGCACTTATTTATCAATGAGCAAGTGTTTATTTTGAGAACTGTACTGATTAGACCATATGTATACTTACTTAGTCCTTGTTATAACTTTGCTACTGTGTATAAATGAGCTTTTACTGAATAAATGTTCAAGAAAATCTGCATGTTTTCGATTCCTCTCCACTTAACTTATTTAAACTGAATGCTACTTTTAACTCATTCATTCATAGCTATGGCTAGAAGATTTAGAGTTGACAAATACGTTTTATTTCTATTTAGAAATTGTACATTTTCAACAAACTATTTTTGCAAAAAACACTTACATTTAATTGGATAGGAACCGCGTGCTTTAAAACGCGTTTCTTGTGTAATAGTTATTAGGACGCAGGTTAATTATAGGCGAATGCAAGCTACGCTGCAGAATTGCGTCATCCGATAAACTAAATATGTCTCAAATAGTTTCCTAAGGTCCAAAGTTGAGGGAGGGGTGAAATCCCAAATTGAACGACCAGAAAATTAAGTGGTGGACTATTATCAGCCAACTCTATTTTGTTGTGCGAGCTTCTTGTGCTTGTTTAAAGATCTCCGAAAAGGTCTTTGTATGAGCTAACAAATTTTTGTTGCTATATTATATAAATCTATTTTTAAACATACACATTTTCGCATAGGTACTATCAGTATGTGACAGTGTTTTTTGTACAATGTACCTTTGTATATACATGAACAAAGATGGTACCCAAAAGTCTTTGTACATTTTGTACCAGTGTTTTTTGTACATGGTCCGTTTGTGCATGTACAAAGATGATCCCCAAAAGTCTGTACATTTTGTACACACAAATTTTTGGTTAGTATAATATGGCACAGTAGCGATTTTAGTGTGGTAAAACAGGGTCTTTTGACTTTTGATTGTATAATTTAGCTAATCTCTGGGTTTCTAATGCCAAAAATTACTAAAATTGTCTCAAAACGGCGCAAAGCGCTTGAAAATTTGACATTTTACCATTCTAAATACAAATTTTGCCATTTTGAAGATATATAGGACAATTTTTCATATCGGAGCTGAGCGCCAAAATTTTTTGGAATTTTACACCTTTTTACAGTTTTAATCTTCCCAAAAATCTTTGAACATGTACAAAGATAGTCCTAAAAGTCTTTGTACATGCGGAAAAATCTTTGGCGAATACAAAAAAGACACTGTGTTGTACATGCAAATTTTTGTATACTTTAATATGGTACAGTAACGATTTCAGTGTGTAGAACATAGTTTGTCGACCTTTAGTAGTGTATGTATTTGGCTAATTTTTGGGTTTCTGAATATTTGACATTTTTCCATTTTTCCATTCTAAGCGCTGTGTTGCTTATTACAAGATTTAATTCTCATATTACAATTTTTGTAATATATCAAATTTTGTAGTACAAGTTGTTTTAGCTTTCTCAGTCGAGTTTTATGTATGAATTCCATCAAAAGCTCATAAAAATTTCGGCACTTCGCGCCGAACTAATATTATCAACTAAATTCAGGCCGAATTATCACATTTAGGGCCACGGTTTTTTGTATTCGACAAAGATTTTTGCTGATGTACAAAGACGTTTCAGGACCGTCTTTGTACATGTACAAAGATTTTTGAAGAACAAAAACTGTAAAAAGGTGTTGAATGCCTTATGGCGAATTCTACCATTTCAAAGATTTTCAGGGGGTAAGCGGCTGCAAAAATGGAGCCGCTTACCCCCTTCCCCTGAAAATGGCCGAGAAATATAAATGTGACAGGGGGTTTAGGCCAAGCCCCATCCACGCTTTGAAGCCTAGAACTTGCTTGAAAGTCAGAAGATATTTGACCACCCTCCCCCATTTTTTGGCGAAAACCTGCGCTTTTTTGGCTATTTTTATGTATTTTTACCATTTTTGATCTAATTGCTAACCCCCTCCTTCTAAAAATGGCGAGGGACCCCTACCCTAGATTTTCAGCCATTATATACATGTATACTGAGGGAACCTCATAAAATTTTGCGCGATTATTTGCATGTTTTATAGTGATAGTTTATCTATTTACTCTAGCTCACATTCTAAAATAATGTATCACTTCGTGAAATTCTAATAATTAGGTACACTTTTGCCATACTAAAAAATTAAGTTCAAAAAATTCAAAAGGTTTTCACCAAAAATCGTCTGACAGTGACTTGTGTCTTGGACCCTGAGGGGAGTAATACCCCTCCCCCCTTATGGGAATGTGTGATGTCTCATTTATTACATCCAATACCTATTGCATCCAATCGCTACAGTAGCAGTAGCAGTAGCAAAGATTTAAATGATATAGAGTTTGCTAATAGCAGCGACATCGACTTTATTGATGATTCAGACAATGAAACACTGGACTAAATTTGTTTCTTGTGACATAAATAGTAATAAAGCTTGATATGAAAAGGCGCACCTAACTTTGCGCTTGCCATTTACTGCTGAATGGAGCAGTCGCTCAATATTTCTTTTCCTATGCCCACCCCAAGTATGTGTCATGCATTAATATTTTCCTTGTCTGACCCCGGCTAGCCCCGGCCCTGGCCGAGGCTGGGGATTTTTTCAGCTCCGGTACCACCCAGGCCCTGGCCAAAAAAGTCGCCCTGGTTGATCACTACTACAGAGCACTGCCAAGGTAAGTTCTTTTAAATGTGCTCCAAAACAACGATTTCTGCGTACTATCAGGATTACGAACCTGACTGTTATTTTCATCCCACCCGCTAGTTGTGTTGACTTTACACTCCAGGTTATTTCTGATCCAATCGGTCGTACATTGCACAAGCTAAGTTTCTTACAAACTGTTCACCGTAAAATCAGGATTACAATCTAACTTTGTTTATTGCAACTCAATTTCTATGTGAAGTTTAAACTGAAAAATATTTTTCATTTTAAATTGCCGATGAAGGTGAGTTTTTAAAAAAACATTTTAAATTGCCGGTGAAGGTGAGTTTTTAAAAAAATGATCACAATAGCATCATGATTATGAACAAGTACAGAAGTCTTGTTTGCAATGTAGATGTCGATGTTAATTAGCAATTTTGTTTACTGTATTGTTAAAGCATAGTTTCCCAAGGTCGAAAGTTCAGGGGGAGAAATCCCAAAATTTAGGACAACTAAATTTAGAGTCTGGCCTTTTTGCAGGTCAAATATAAAAAATGGCTAAAACTTCCTTTATAACATGTTTCAATGCGAAAAACTGCTTTTGTTTAACTACTTTTTGTCCCGTTCTGACTAGTTTCATCACTGTTGTAAGTAAAAGATATAAGAATTCATCGAAAATTCTGACTTTTCAGATCATTTTAAGTTCATTCTAGGTGTTTTATGGATAAACAAAGCAGAAATGTATTAGTTGACGCAAAGCGCCAAAAAATTTTTAATATCTTCGCTGCGTTTGTACCCGAAAATCACGGAGAAAATGTTTGATAGCTCGAAATCGTCCGACAGTTATTCAAGTCTCGGACCCTAAGGTGAGTGTAATACCCCCTCTCCATACGTGGGCAACAAGAAAATTCTGGAGGGGGGTGCAAGATTTTTTTGAAGGTCGAAAAATGGCCTTAAAAATGGTAGTATGGCGATAAAAACATCATTTTTCGACGTTTCTCACCAAGCACTATCCATTGGCATCAAAAAATTGCGAAAAAAACGAAAAAAATTTTCAAAAATTGAATTCTGGGGGGTATTTTGGTTTCTGGGAAGTACATACCCCCCAGCCCCCCACGCCCAGGTGTGCCCCTCAACCCCCCCCCCACCTTCCTATGGAAATGTGTCTGTTAAAGAATCATATTTCATTCAGCAAGTTACCTTTAGAGTTTAATAATTGATTCACTCAAACCATTCTAATTAAATAGCAATAAAAAATGCTCCAATGTGACAAAAAGGACAAATAAACTTGGAATATTGGATTATTAAAGATATAGTAGGATGGGACTAGAGGAAAAAGTCGCCTATGTGCGCAAAAAATCATCACAATCCGGTAAAAATCAGACTTTCTCTAAGCAAAACAGAAGTCGAAGTATATTCTGCGGCCTACAGAAGATATTTGTGGCAAAAGATGCACAGCATAACCGATTAACCGATCTGGGGAAGGGGGTCAGCCAATCTGGAAGTGGGGTCAAAAATTGAGCTTTTTAGGCCAAAATGACCTCAAAAACTGGTATAAGCGCTAAAACAGTGTTAAAAGAACGTTATTCCACAGTTTCTGGTCAATTTGAAGCACCTATTTTCCATGTTTCCATTCTAGGGTTCCACACCCCTCCAACCCCCACGTGCATGTATGGTTGTAACCACACCTGGGCGTGGGGGTTTAGGAGGTATGCACCCAGAAACCAAAATACCCCCCAGAAATCAAAATACCCCCAGAATTCAATTTTTGAAAATTTTTTTCGTTTTTTTTGCAATTTTTTGATGCCAATGGATAGTGCTTGATGAGAAACGTCGAAAAATGGTGTTTTTATAGCCATACCACAATTTTTAAGGCCATTTTTCGACCTTCAAAAAATCTTGCACCCCCCCAGAATTTTCTTGCTGCCCACGTATGGTTGTAACTCTTATTTGAAAAATAAATAGCACAACACTTTAATCTTTAGAAGAATTTATCTATTTGAATTAAAGCACACGACAAATCATTTTGTTTACCAACCTCAAGTGAACACAAGTTCGAACAATGGTATCTAAGTGCAGCAAGGCAATGCATGAACACGTAAGCACTAAAGAATTAAGGACACGACGCAAAAAAATGATGAGGCGGAATAATCATGCAAAAAATACACTGCATAATGATAGACCGGAAATTTTTAATAGCTCATATATGTAAAATGCCGAAACGGTAAGTAATTCAGGGGATGGACCGGGTCCATAAACCGGACCCGGTCCATCCATACGAATCATTTTGTTTACCAACCTTAAGTGAACACAAGTTCGAAAAATGGTATCTAACTGCAGCAAATACTAAGGTAGCTTTTCCGTAGTTCCCCTCCTTTCACATCCTCAACGATCCACAATCACAAGTAAATCGACCCGGCACTACCCGACGATTTTTCTGAATCCGGACTATGACCCTTAATTTTGCGAATTGAAGACCCGGACCCGAAATTTGAAGTTGCAGGACCCGCACCCGGACCCAATTTTCTCTAAGTCTGGACCCGTTTCAAATACTTTTTGCATTTAATTGGAAAAGTCATAAGTTTATGAAATCTTTAAAATGCAAAACTATTTTAGTGTGCAATTTTTCGCATTTCTAAAATGTGCGTTATCTTGCAATCTATGACTCATTATTTTGAGAAGCTAATGGAGTTTGCATCTTTAGGTACGGCTTTGAATGACTCAAGTAAGTTTTTACGAAGTTTACAAATAATGATGCTGACGTGTTCAAAAAAATTAATGAAATATTTAATTACTAACACATTCCCCAGCGTGGAAATAATCAAATTTCAGGCGTTTCGAGCTGTTAATTCAATTGGAGTAACCATTTATAATATCTATTTTATTCTTTTTCCACAAAAAACTTTCCATGAGATAATATTTTACATATCTTATCCACAATAACATACAAAATTGAGCTCAAAAAGATAAAAACGTCTAAAAATTATCAGCACTTCGCATCACGTCTACACTTATCCCATTCTTTCCTTCAAAACGTGCGACATTTATCTGGAAAGAATAGAAATGTCGAAATTTTCTGGCGCTTCGCGCCATTTATAATACTGCATTACTAACATTCAGAAAGCTAAAAATGAGCTTAAAGGGATACGCGTCGAAAATTTTAAGTGCGTCGGATCAGATATACTTCCTGTATAGCTTATCATACATGGGCATAGAGATGTTACACCTACATCAAGTTTTGGAAAATCAGGTATGTAGTGTCAGGCGATTTTGAGAAAACAGAAGGTCTGCTAATGAGCTAAGTGCTTTAGAAAGGCCGCTAATTCTACTTGAAAACGATTAAATTATCAAAAATTTTCGGCGCTTCCTGCCGTATTTTTTAAGTTTTTATACATTTTCATCACTCGTAAGCCAGAAACTGGCTAAACTCAACTAAGTTCGGAAACCCAATTCAACACACAGAACGCGTTCCTGTACCAAATTGTACCCTGAAATTTTTATTTTGAAATATATGCATTTGGGGGCCATTAGTGCAAAAAGGACTGATCAATCAGCTTCGGAAGTGATTAAATACCTGCACAAAGCGTTATCAAAAAACTCGATGTTTCACTCTTTAGAATGCATTTTTAAATTGAATTTAATCCATTTCTTAAACATCTAAAACGGCTAGTCAAGAGGCCGAATATAGCACATGCATATTTAATAATTAAAATGATTACAAAGCATGTCATACTGGACCCTGGCTTTTTGTAATCAGCAAAGATCTATCCATCAGAATAAACATTGTTTTAAACTCCCGCTGGACATGTGCAAATAAATCGGAAACGAATGTCGGATATACTCGATGTATTTTTGTGTATTGCCTGCCTTTATAGCTAAAGATTGAGTTGAAAAGGGCAGAAAAGGCCAAAATTGCCGGGGCTTTGCACCGGATCCATAAATTATTGCGATTTCCTTTTGTAAAACTACTGCTCTGAGATTAGAACTTTTAATTAGCCAGAATATATTATTAACTCAACTATAATGATAATTTAGTGTAAATTTATCTTTACAAAAGTTCAAATTTGGCTCTAAATGGTAGGCAGAAATCGCAGATATCTCTGCGCTTTGCACCATATACTTTTCCAAAATAGATTGAATCTGTCATTCAAAAGGCCTCATATTCAAATTGTAAATGGTCAACGTGTCAAAATTTTTTGGCGCTTCGCACAGTATTGATCACCTCTTCAATCTGTTACACTTATTTAAGAAGCATAAACTGATGAAGGTACGCCAGTAAAGGTCAAAAAAACAATCTAAACACACAAATCGCATTTAAGAATATTATAGTAAGGACACCAAATTTTATTTTATGTACGTAAACAGAATAAACAAAAATTTATTAACCACCTTTGTTCATGTACAAAAGGACCCTGCACATAAAACTACACTTTGCCGTATTATCATTTGTGTATCTCACCCTCTCTACCCTCCGGCTACTCTACTTTGCCGATGTATGTAGTATGTAGCTTATGTATTCGGAATGTTATAAAAATTGAGCTTAAAAAGATACAAATGTAAAAAAATTCGGCGTTAAGAAAACAAAAAAATCATTTTTTGTTCTCTTAAGGCTGAGAAATTGAGTTTAAACTAAAAACATTTACACAATTATTGCTGAATCAGTTACTGTTCGCTGGTTTTTCCCATTACCGCAAGCTACAAAAGTTATCTAAAACCGCAAAACATGTCAAAAATCGTTTTTTATCACGTTAAAATCGCTTACGAGCGTATTTACATTATTTTATTTCAGCAAACCCTCCCAAACTCATGAAAACTGGCTTGCTCATACGTCTGTAATGTTTCTGGATAGAATAAATCTCTTTCCGAATGAAAAATATGATGCAATTACAAGTTCAGAATGGTAGCAGAGCGTGCTTACTAAGCAGTGGCGGATCTAGGATTTTCCTAAGGGAGGGGGGCGGTACCCCTAAGGGGGCGGAACCCTGACTAGGGCGGAAGAATTAGCTATTTTAACCGGAAAATCGCTAAAAATCGCTCAAAAATGCTTAATTTTTCGCACTATTTTGGGCCAATGGAGGGGGCGGCCGCCCCCTAAATCCGCCCCTGTTACAAAGGTCTTGCGAAACCCTTGTTTTATCTCATGTTACATTACATATTAACTACAAGGTGCTTAGCGATCGAACTACCAGCTATAATCTTATCCATCTTCAACGTAAGTATTTAAAACTAAGACTTGTATATGTAAATTATACAAGCCGGTTGGACCTGGATCCGGACCCGATCGGGTCCGAGGCTGAAGACCACATCTGGGCGTGGGCAGTGATCGGACCGAGGCATCGGCCTCAGCAAGGCTTGGCGTTTTTTGAGCCTCGGCCTCGGTGCCGAGGGCGAAGCTGAAGAGTGCCGAGCATACGTGGGCGGCAAGAAATTTCTGGGGGGGGGTGCAAGATTTTTTTTAAGGTCAAAAAATGGCCTTAAGAACGATGGTATGGTTATAAAAACACCATTTTTCGACGTTTCTCATCAAGCACTATCCATTGGCATCAAAAAATTGCGAAAAAAGCGAAAAAAATTTTCAAAAATTGAATTCTGGGGGGGTATTTTGAGTTTCTGGGGGGGTGCATAGCCCCAAACTCCCCCCACGCCCAGGTGTGGTGCCGAGGCGCCGAGGGTTAAAATCAAATTTGAATAAGTTTAATATATCCGTTGGAAATTAAGTATTTAGAATGCATCTGCAGTACACAGGCTGTTTTTTACCTATTGGCTTTTCTTATGGTTTTAGGCACGTACCCAGTTAAACCAAATTACATACAGCAAAGTGCCAATGGATACTCATATGATGACTAAGTTTTAATTCTCATGCTCGTTACACGGACCGGAAATAGTAAAGTGCAGTTTCCGCCATATTACCTACGACACCCAAATTGGATGACTGAAAAAGCGTGTTTCAACGTGCATTACTGCAAAAGCGAGCACAACAATGGCTGCAGTTCTGTCTTAACATAGCTTATTTTGTTTGTTCGTTTATTTCTTTTGACACTATTTCTTATTTATAGTAATAGAAGTTTTCAAATGCTTGTTCAGTCAGCCATTTCTTATTAATTTTTCCCAGTCTTCAACGGCAACTTGTTAAATTAAAGATGCTTTCATGCTGCTGACTTTATGCAATAAATCCTTTACACATTTAATCTACTATTATTGAAAATAAGAATGAATTGTTTGACATATTATGCGTTTCTATTTCACTTTCATCAAAATACTTGTATCTAAATCGACTCTGCATGAAATTTTTCTTCTCAAAAGTAGTAATCTCTCAGTCATTGTTCTTTACTTCAGCGATTCGATTTTACTATACTCGTATTCAGGGGCGTAACCAGGATTTTATTTCGGGGGGCCCAAATTTTTGAAGTCCTATATCTCGGGAACCATTAGGAGATACGCGGAAATAATGGCATTTTTGAGCGTTTCTCGACAAGATCTATATTATGATTAAGTAAAAAATTTTAAAAAGAAAACAAAAATTTTCTTGCTTTATTTCAAATTTGGATATAAAAAATCTATCTTTTAGCCAATCGGTATGACTAATGTCTCAATATCAAATTAAAGCTTGACTTCAGAACATTTCGAAATTCTTCTCTTTGCATTCAATTTTGCAGTTTTGTTAAACTAATTCAGAACATAATAAAGCGGCGCGAAGCGCCGAAAATTTTTGACAAATACGCTATTTTTAAGTAAAATCCGGGCGTCTGAGGTAAGAAAAAAGATAGAACATAAGAAATCCGGCGCGAAGCGCCGAAAATTTTGACAAATTCGATATTTTAAAGTAAAACCTGGGCTTCTAAGATAAGAAAAAACATAGAACATAGGAATCCGGCGCTAAGCGCCAAAATTTTTGACAAATTCGTGAATTCAAAGTTAAATCTGGGCTTCTAAGGTTAGAAAAAACATAGAATATAAGAAATCCGGCGCGCGAAATTTTTTGACAGATTCGTTATTTTTAAGTAAAATCTGGACTTCTAAAGTAAGAAAAAACAGAACATGAGAAATCCGGCGCGAAGCGCAGAAAATTTTGAGTTAAGAAGATAAAAGGTGTGCTAAAAACGCATTATGGCTGTCCACAATTTGTTTCCAGTTCACTTGAAGAAAAAAGCAAAGGGTCCCCCTTTGCTTTTAAAAATTATTTTTTATTTTGGGGGGCAGGCCTCCCCACCCCCACCTGGTTACGCCCCTGCTCGTATTTCATAATGTCGATTGTATGGGAATTTTTCGAGATATGCGTAAATGATCAATCAAAAGCTAAATGCCTCGAATGTGGAATTTCGTTCAGTTGTGGTCAAGCTCACAATTTCACGACTTCAACATTACTGGACCATTTAAAAAATAAGTATCCACTGCTTTTAGCAGCAGCAAAAGAAAAAAAGAAGAGACCACGAAAAGCAGAAAACGGAAAATAGCCGTGAGTTAAATGAAAAAGTCGACGACGAAACATCTGACAAGCAATTGAAGTTGAATGAGCTAATAAAATCTCGTCAAAAATTACCGCCTACTCACCCGGATCAAATGCGCATGAAATATGAATTAGTGGAATGGATCGCAGATGCTGGATTACCCTATACGATTGATGAAAACGAGCATTTTCAGCACTTTGTCAAGTCTTTAAATTCCCGATTTTCGGTGCCTAGTGAGAGTCATCTAAGGAAGGTTGTCATGTCGGAGATTCATTAGAGAATAAAAGGAGAAGTGAAGCGACTGCTTGATCGACGACTGGAATATTGCTCTGTTACTACGGATCTGTGGAGTTCAGCTTCGATGGATGCCTACATGGCTGTGATGGTACATTTCATTGATAAGGAAACTTAAAAACGAAAGGTTGCTGTCAGTGATCGGACCGAGGCCTCGGCCTCGGCCTCGGCAAGCCTCGGCGTTTTTTGGAGCCTCGGCCTCGGCGCCGAGGGCGAAGCTGAAAAGTGCCGAGGCGCCGAGGGTTAAAATCAAATTTGAATAAGTTTAATATGTCCGTTGAATATTAACTATTTAGAATGCATCTGCAGTACAAAGACTATTTTTTACCTATAGACTTTTCTTGTGGTTTTAGTCGCGTACCCAGTTACACATAGTTACATACAGCAAAGTGCCAATTTATCATTCATGTGATGACTAAGTTTTAATTCTCATGCTTGCTACATGGATCGGAAACACACATTCCCGAAGGAGGGGTGAGGGAGGTTTATTACCCCCCTCTCAGGGTCCAAGACTCAAGTCACTGTCAGACGATTTTTGGTGAAAACCTTTTGAATATTTTTGAACCTAATTTTTACTATGGCAAAAGTGCAGCTAACTATTAGAATTTCCCGAAGTGATACAGTATTTTTGAATGTAAGCAAGAATAAATAGACAAACTGTCACTATAAAACATGCATGTAACAGCTCAAAATTTTCGGGAGGGGCTCCTCGGCATACATGTAACGGCTAGAAATTTCGGGTGGGGGATTAGCGACTCCGCAAATTTTCGCCAAAAATGGGGAGGGTGGGTCAAAATTTTCTGACGTTGGAGGGAAGGGTTAGGGGAGGACGTCCAACCCTGGGTGGGTGGGGAATTCCCCAAAGCCCTTCCTGTTACACGTATGGTTTTCGGCCATTTTTATGGGAGAGGGCGTACATGATTACGAATTTTCGGCCGAAAATCGCAAAAACGCACCTAAAAATGGCCAATAAATGCAGGTTTTGCCAAAAATCAATTTCGGCTCGTGCATTTTTTGGAGCCATTTTTATACAATGTTAAAATACTTTTTTGGACAAAGTGATATTAATTATATCGTTTTTCAAAATTTTTTACGAAATTTCAAGAAATTTTCGGCGCTTCGCGCGAAATATCGCTAATATACTGTATTTAGATTGAAGCAGAGGCATTAAACACTCAAAAGTCAATTTTTGTGTAATCTAGGCATCTTTATGCAGATTTAAATATCTTTTGTATCCATTTATACTGTTTTTAAAAATTTTATGCAAAACAAGTACTATTTAATAACTCAGCACATTTAGCCGTTCAAAGATAAAATTGACTAATTTATCCTGATGTTGCATTGGATTTCTAAGCACAGTAGTGCTTATTACAAGATTTAATTGGCATGTTACAATATCTGTAATATTTCTGACTTTGTAGTACAAGTTGTTTTAGCTTTCTCACTCAAGTTTTATGTGTAAATTTCATCAAAAGCTCATTAAAATTTCGGCGCTTCGCGCCAAATAATCTTATGAACTATATCCAGGCCGAATTATCACATTTATGGACCACGGTTTTTTGTATTCGGCAAAGATTTTTCATAATGTACAGAGACTTTTCAGGACTATCTTTGTACATGCACAAAGATTTCTGGAGAGACAAAAACTGTAAAAATGTTTAAAATTCCCGAAAATTTTCGGCGCATCAGTAATTAATTGTCTGTCCTATATATCTTTAAAATAGTAGAATTTGCATTCAGAATGGAAAAAATGTCAAATATTCAGAGACCCAGGAATTAGCTAAGATACGCTACCGAAGGACGAAAACCCCTGTTTTACCATACTAAATCGCTACTGTACCATACTATAATAGTACACAACAATTTGCATGTACAAAATGTTCAAAGACTTTTGGATACCATTTTTGTACATGTAAAAAGGTATCTTGCACTAAAAAAACACTGTCTAGGACTGCATGCCGGTTACAGGTCACACACTGGCAGTATGTAAAAATGTGTATGTTTAAAAATATATTTATATAAAATATCTACAAAAATTTGTTCGCTCATACAAAGACACTACTTAATTTACTGGTCCCCCATTTTGGGATTTCACCCTTCCCTCAACTCTTGACCTTGGGAAACTATGATCGGAAAGTACAGTGCAGTTTCTGTCATATTACCTACCACACCAGAATTGGATGACTGAAAAAGCGTGTTTAAACATGCATTACTGCAAAAGCGTGGCTACAGTTCTGTCTTTACTTAGCTTACGAGGGGTGTCCCAGAAGTCCTTAGCTTTTTACAGGGAAATTGATTCTGTCAGGCCATTTTTGGTTAGAATGTACCCTGACATCTTTAAGGAATATTGACAAAATTTTGTTTCCGTTCGCTTCTTTTTGAAGGAAATATTGGGCTTAGAAAAATAGTAATAAGAAAGGGTGTCTCAAAATGGTTCTTCATTCCTCACTTTGTTTACAGTAACCGTATACAGATTTTTATTGAACACATTGGTAGCAGGGAGTCTACTGTTCTTAACTGTGGAGCCCTTTTAATTAGGCTCATTCTGATCGGTAGAAAATAGGCAAAATATTGTCTCATTCAACAGTTTTTTCCGACTGCAAAAAAGTTGGCTTTTTGGTTTCACAAAAGTTCCTACAGTTTTCAAACTGTTGATCACAACTAACCGAATTTTGCAATGGACTGTCCTGAGTGTTTTCTCTATGGAAACCACCATGGCTTTTTAATCGGCTGCTAATATTAACTAATCAGGTGCACCTAACCTCACAAATGTTGCTGAAAATGGGTTGTTCTGATTCTGGAAACCCTGTTCCATACAAAGATGGCGTTTCTATGTGGAATGCCGTTTGAAAAGAAGAGCATTGACCAGGCTACCTTCTTGTATGTTAGTATTCATGCCGATCTTTTTTTGAAATTTTGGCATCAAAACGAAGAGTGTTGTTTTTTCACTAAGTTCAATTTTCAAAAATTGGGGGTAAAATAAGTCGCTAAAAATTCATAAAAAAATCTAAATAATTTATAGAATATATGGCGAAATTGACTGAAATTTTGCAAGTTGTGCTAAAATAAGCAAACTAATATTCTGACAAAAAACGGCAAACAATGGTCCATTTTTGCAGAAAAACCTAAGGACTTATGGGATACCCCTCGTATTTCGTTTGTTCGTTTATTTCTTTGACACTGTTTTCTTATTTATGTATAGTAATAAAAGTTTTTAAGTGCTTGTTCATCCATATTTTCTATTAACTTTTCCAAGTCTTCAACGGCAACTTGTTAAATTAAGTATGCTTTCATTCTGCTGACTTTATTCAATAAATCCTTCACACATTTAATCTACTATTATTGAAAATGACATTCGATAAGATGTTCAATATTACGATTATTCTCTAGCTCATGTGCATACAAAATTTTCTAAGAGCACTATTTATGGGTATAGGTATATAAGCTTGACCCTCGGCATTACCCATCGGCCTCGGCCTCGGCCGAGGCAAGGGTTTTAAGGCGCCTCGGCCTCGGCCGAGGCCGAGGGTCCAAAAAGTACCCTCGGTCCGATCACTGGTTGCTGTCCTAGAATGCCTACCATTTTAGGAAGCACACGCAGGAGAAAATATAGCTACAGCTCTAAAATCCGTTTTTGTAGAATATAATCTAGGCGCACGCTTGCACGTAATAGTCCGTGACAATGGCAGCAATGTAGTAAAATCAATGGAAATCGGTGGTCGGTGGATTTCAAAATGTCGCTTGTTTTTTTGCACGCCTTGCACTTGATTGTAACAAATAGCATTCCGGTCCAATGCACGATTACTGAGATGATAGCGAAGGTAGAGAAACCGCAGACAATTTGGGAACATATTAGAACCTGATGCAAACATGTAACAGGGGATGGGGTTCCCCCACCCAATGTTGGCGTCCCTCATAGTCAGAAACTTGATGCCATTTTTAGGTGTTTTTGGCCTTTTCTTGGCCGAAAATTGGGGGTCATTTATGCCCCCTTAAATAGCCAGAGACCCCTCCTAAAATTTTGAGCCGTTACACGTACGATCTAATTATATTCTAGGATATTAATTAATTCAACGGAACGGAATGTGATAAAATTTAAGCAGGGAGAATGATGAATACTAGTAAATTCATTCGATATTTTAGACAGATTAGTGAGTGACGTGCACTTTTACAACTTTCACTCCCTTAGAAAATATATACCTGCCTACCTCAATCTGAAAAAGAAGATTTACTTTTATAGTCTTATTTATGAGTGGCGAAGAAGCGCGTTATTCCATAAAATTCAGGAATAAGTCATTGTGATCCAAATGTAATATAATGGTCGAATCTATTTATTTTTTCGTTTATTTATTATCACATTGTTTGCGCATGTACTTTGCTATCAAAACTTCTGCGTTCTAGATTTTATTTCTGCAGCAAAAATTATTTTTTAAAAATGTACATTACGTAAGGGGCTGCAGAACAGCTTTTAATATATTTTTTGCCGACCTTTTCAAATAAGCGAATAAGCAAAACTGAGAAATGATTAATCATTATTTTCAGCTGCTAAAATTTTTACATAAAATCTAGCGAAATCTTTTAATCTCTTAGGTGCGTCACGTAGTAAAAACCGTCTCTACAGTAGAAAAGCAAAAGGAATCTTACAGAAGGCGCAAAAGCGGGAAAAGCTGCCTCATCACTCGTTGATAATAGACCACGAAACACGCTGGTCTAGCACGTTTCTAATGCTCGAAAGATTCCATTTTCAGGAAAAGGCGATTTAAGTGATTTGTTACGAGATCGATAAATTAAATTCATGGAGGAATTTATCGAAGTCGGAATGGGAAATCTTACCGACGGTAAACTTGTAAAATATCTATCTAATAAAGTATATAAATAATCAAGATAATTATCATTGATTAAAATATTGAAAACCACTTGACTATTCTAAAAAAGGTAGGTAGTACCAACAATATCTTTTCGGATGTTCTCACGCATCTATTTAATAATCGTTAGCTACGTAAGGGTGCAAAAAAATTTATTTTTCCAAATTAGCATATGTTTACTTACATAAAATTTTTTCAAGAAGACACTTCGAAGCTTGCACATTGAGCATTGAATAATGAATATGCATACAGGCTGGTCATGCAAAGTTCCATTTATCTTAAAATATCTCACCTGAGTAAAACCGCTCCGCATTAAAGGCTTTAAATTATGCTATTTACGCTCGCATGTTTCAAAAACAAATTTTGCTCGCTAGTTATTTCTTCAGATTCAAGATTTCTTTTTCAGAGTGTTTTTGCTTATTTTTTCAATTATTAAGCTGCCCAAATTATTCGCATTATTCGCTCAAGTCGTCAAGATGTATCAAAAGGAAGATTTGTGCATTTCAGAAGAATTGATCGAAGGAAAGTAAACGGACTATGGATATTTCATTCTGCAGTATTTCTTCACATGCTTAGGAATAAGCAAAAAGGGCACCACGATTTAAAAAAACAATAAATTCAGACTGGCATTTGAAGTCATATTATTGCAGTCTTCAATGCAGCCATCCATGGTGACTTTCACTTTCAGACTATAGAAAGTGCGACTTAAACTTTATTAAACGAGTTGTTTAGCTTCCAATTTTTTGGTCTTAACGACAACCGGGATATACATCGATTTTTGTGTTGCTTAGCGAAAGTCTGATTTTTAGCAGATTCTAATGAATTTTTGCGCGCTTAGTTCACTTTTCCTAGTCCCCGCCATTTATATCTTTAATAATTTCAATGTTCCTAGTATATTTGTCCTTTTTGTTACATCGAAGCATTCTTCATTGCTAGTAAATGTATAGGAGCAACTGTCATTAAGATTCACACAGTTTGAACACATACGGTCCCAATGACCTGTCGCAAAAACAAATGAAATTTTGTCCATCGGTAGGCCTTGGCATCAGATGAAAATCTGTAAAGTAAAACTTTACAAAAATGCTCCTGGGCTTTTATAGCGAGCATCAAAGTTCCGGTTTTGAATTTTTGCGGAAAATGTCGATTCCCAAATATTTTTAATAACTCCATCAATACTTGTTCGTTTTTCATGAAATTTTAATTACTTTATAGAAAAATGGACATTCTACTTACTGATGGAAATTATTTTGTAGTAGTCTTCATTTCAACACATGATATTGAGGCTTAATTAAAAAATTTTGTTGTCTAATTTCAGTTGCATTTTCAGACCTGTAAATGGGTCGTTACAACAACGAGAATAGATTTTTTAGATGGACAAAATCTTACTGATTTTCAAACATAATTTTATGACCGGTTAACGGTACATTTTTAAGGCTTATTTTTTTCAAAGTATCGTGGACAACAGGCTTGGTACCTGCGTAATTGAGTCTGCTTAATGATTTTATTCAGTGTGGCAAAGTGTTTTTCAGTTTGAGCTGGTCTCTGAAATTTGGCGAGACCAACTTCAATTTCTTGATCAACGCCAAAAACTAACTAGGATTAGGATCGACCTAGTTTTAGTCAATCAAGACTAAGAAATGCTATACACGTATGTATATAGTATTGATTGCAAATTACTTTGCACGAATTATTACCGTCTACGAGTATTTCGCAAAATCCTGAGCCTGGAAATCTATTTTCAACGCTTAATCGAACAGCCACAAAAAAGCTGTTCTAGTCAGCCTACTGTAATAAGTTTTGCGTAATAAAACTTCACAAGCATAATTATCAATTAGTATGGCTGTTATGTGATTGTTGCTTCAACTCAAACCGCCTCTATAATTGAATGAAAAAAATGGTAGCCACCATAGGTGGGCAGCACCGAAATTTTAGGAGGGGTGCAAAATTTTTCGAAGGTCAAAAATGGTCTTTAAAATGGTGGTATGGAGATAAAAACACCGTTTTTAACGTTTCTCATCGAGCACTATCCATTGGCATCAACAATTACGGAAAACGCGAAAAAATTTGCAAAATTGAATTCTGAGGGTACATGTTTTGGTTTCTGGGGAGGGTATTCGAACTTCTGCGGGTGCATACCCACCAACCCCCACACTTATATGTGGTATAGGTACCTACTAATATATTTATGCACAAGGCTTAATAAAAAAGACCAGCATTTCTATATATCGGCTCTTTCACTTTTCGCTTCAATCCTTAGAAGAGACGAAAAATAGTTTAGCCAGTGACGCGTACCTACATACACTATACCACAATAAATATCGTCAAAATGGACAAAAAATTAAATAGTATAGGTATGTACTTATCTGTATGTCATGTAACGGGGGGGTTTAAGGGAAAACTTCTACCCAAAGTTGGTTGTCCCTTCCATCCATACGTGGGCAGCAAGAAAATTCTGGGGTGTGCAAGATTTTCAAAGGTCAAAAAATGGCCTCAAAAATGGTGGTATGGCGAAAAAACACCATTTTTCAACGTTTCTCATCGAGCACTATTCGTTGGCATCAAAAAATTGCGAAAAACATAAAAAAATTTGAATTCTAGGGGGTATTTGGATTTCTGGGGGTATTTTGGTTTCTCGGGGGTGCATACCCCCAAAACCCCCACACCGATGTGTGCTTCCATCCACCAAAGCCCATAAAAATTTTTGCTCCGTCCCCGGATTTTTGAAAAAATCGAACTCTTTGGCCGTTTTCAGCTGTTTTTGGCCGTTTATGACCAGAAATCGGAGGTCAGCAACCCCCCCCTTGAAAAGTGGCCGGGTACCCCTATTCTGAATTTTGAGCCGTTAAATGTCTGTATATAAGTATAAAACAAGGGCAGCCACATTCTAGAGAAATCTGACAGGAAAAAGATGTCATACATTAATTATCTAGAAATGAGCTTCATAGACGATTTAAAACATCCTAAACGATATGATGCGAGGGTAGGTATTAAGAAAAAATTTCTGATTTATTTTTTCCGCATCGCACATCATATGACAGTTGAAGACTTGATGCCTTCCAGAAAAACATAGTTGTGGGGAATCTGGACCCCCAAATCGATAATTCATGGAAGACTTCATCAGAATCGAATTTTGAGTACCTTTCTCATTCACTTGGCCCCACCGGACCGGACCCCCAGAACGTTTTTTGCTGCCTATCATTGCGTCCATACTTTCTATAGGTAGCATTAGTATAAGAATCAAAATAAAACGAGGGGCTTTTGATGTTATTCCAGAGTATTTCAAAGAAATGAAAACATGTAGGCAACATTTGTAGTTACATACATGTTTCACATGACATGTTTAACAGGTTCTGATAAAATTTTGGTCAAAACGTCGAATTTTACTAAGGGTAAACTATTTTGGGGTCTGTCAACTTTATTATTAACTTTATTTATAAGTTTATAACAAGGTCTCACTGACTGCGCATCTGCTAAAAATTTTATATTAGCGTGTGGTTTTTATTCACAAAAGGAATCATCACAAATATAGATGCCAATCTTTGCTCAAATAAGAGCCGAACAGCATACGTGGGCAGCACCAAAATTCTGGGGGCTGCAAGATTTTTCAAAGGTCAAAAATAACCTCAAAAATGGTGGTATGGCGAAAAAACACCATTTTTCAACATTTCTCATCGAGTACTATCCATTGGCAGCAAGAAATTTCGAAAAAAACAAAAAAATTTAAAAATTGAATTCTGGGGGTATTTTGGTTTCTCTGGGGGTGCATACCCCTAGGCACGTAGCTGGTCGCCCTATTTTGGGGGGACGATACCAATTTTTGGGAGACCAAGCCCAAAAAGGTTAAAAATAGCACAAATTAACGTTTAAAAAATCATATCTTTCCGATTTTTCTTAACTTTGGGTAGGGAGGGTCCGGACCCCCACCTCATTCCCGCAGAGCTACTTGCCTGCATAACCCCCCGAATTCCCACGTCCAGTTGTGGAGAACAGTCCTTAAAGTACCTACCTAATGTTTATGTACAACGCATTCCTCGACATGCATAAAACAAAGAACGTTAACCCAAGCATAAAATTTAAAATGTGTTCTAGAGTCAGCAAATTTTCTCTATCTAGTTAGTCTATTTTTGTTGTTGTGACGACCCGTTTACAGGTCTAAAAATGCGACTGAAGTTGGACAACCAAATTTTTTAAATAAGACTCAATATCATGTGTTGAAATGGAGACTACTACAAAATAACTTCCATCAGTAAGTAGAATGTCCATTTTTCTATAAAGTAATTGAAATTTCATGAAAAATGAACAAGTATTCATGAAGTTAATAAAAATATTCGGAAGCAGTCATTTTTCGCAAAAATTCAAAACCCGGAACTTTGATGCTTGCTCTAAAAGCCCAGGAGCATTTTTTGTAAACTTTTACTTTACACATTTTCATCTGATGCCAAGGCCTACCGATGGACAAAATTATATTTGTTTTTGCGACAGGTCATCGGGACCAGTGGCGGATCTAGGATTTTCCTAAGGGGGGGGGGGCGGTACCCCTAAGGGAGGGGGCGGAACCCTGACTTGGGCGGAAAAATTAGCCGTTTTAACCCGAAAATCGCTAAAAATCGCTCAAAAATGCTTAATTTCTCGCACTTTTTTGGGCCAATGGGGGGCAGCCACCCCCAAAATCCGCCCCTGATCGGGACCGAGTGTGCGAATCTTAACGGCAGTTGCTCATAGATAAGGCGGAACAATTTCCGATTTGCTTCCTAAATTTTTACAGATTCCACCTTTCATTTGATGTACATGCATTTCTTAGCTTTTTAGTCTTTGCCAATCTCAATTGAAAACTTGGCTTTCGCTTAACATATAGCAATACCGGCTTCTTTGAGCTCCTTCCAGTAATGGTTTACATTTTTTCTTACGTGTCCTTAATTTCGCATGAGAAGCTTACAATGAGTACTGCATCGAGTCGTCCATTTCCATTATGGCAGCCTGATTGCCGCACCTGTAGCAGTAATTGGGCGCCGAAAATACAGTAACTACGTGTCGCTCGTGAGCCCAGTTGTATCCCTGATAAAGCATCGAAAAGCGCGATAAATATTTTCAATCGAATGGATAAAAATTAAGAAGTAGTAGAAAAATTACGAGTGGTTAAACCAACAAATGCTTCGAGTAGAGACCACTGGTAAATTTAGAAAAGGGTGAAGAGGTCGCCCCGACGAAATGCGGGCATGTGGTATGCACCCCTCCCTCCCCAGAAGGCCGAATGCCCCCTCCCAGAATTCAATTTTTGAAAACTTTTTTGTTTCTTTCGCGATTTTTTATTTGCCAATGGATAGTGCTCGTTAAGAAACGTTGGACAATAGTGTTTTTCGCCATACCACCATTTTTTGACTTTAAAAAATCTTGCACCCCAGAATTTCGGTGCTGCCCACCTATGGCCCCGACTCGGCCCAAAAAAGTTGAACGGATGTATTTTCTAAGAATTTTTTATCATCGCCCGTCAATTTCCTAAATATTTTTCGGTAGGTACCGACAAGTATGTACGTACTCATATTATTCATTAATGACATTTATTGACTTTCTTAGCAGTTTAAAAAACTCATTTTTTCTACCAAAAATAGCTTTTGCGTGCAGGGTTCAATTCGTGCGGTAAGACAAACAGAAAGGAAGCTTACTCCTTCTTCAGAATTTTCAAAAGTGTTGGTTATCGCGTTGATTGTTATTTGACGGAATAACAGTACGCGCCCGAAAATTGCATGCGCAGTCTCCATTAAGTTTTGTTGCAGTCGGATTTTAGCGAGCGGACTTTAACTGGGCAGCTGTTAAGCACTTGCAGCCGTTTGACGGACTGTTTTCTAACTTCATTGGAAGTACGGAAAAATGTATAGTATCGCAGCTAGCATATTGCGTTATTTGTCACACAAACGGGAAACAAATTTTATCAATCTGCTTTAATTTTTTTTGCATTCGAACGTTTCAAAAGTGTGTGCATACTGCAGGTCCAGTCCAAGAAAAGAGGTAAAAACAGATAGGAATTTTCGTGCATATCATTATAATACTCGTTTCCTCCAATGCAATCTCATCTAAGAGATAATAAACATAGAAATTAAAGAAAACAGTATTTCCTGCGTGCGATCAATTGCATATTGCCCTGCAGCAAAGGAGCCGCGTTTCAAAACAAATTCATGGCCAATAAAGAGCAAAAGATTTAAAAATCATATAGGCCCGAAATTTCTTTCGCCATTAGTTATATGATTTTAAAAAGCGCATCTTTTCGACTAAATCAAAATCAGAAATTATATCAAAGCAAGTTGCTCTTATCTTTTGCAGGAGAATGGTTTTACAAAGTTTTCTTCCGCAAACCATATTTTTAACTGTTATATTGCAAAATTAGGAAGAGAGAATGAATAGTGAAATAGTGACTGTAAGGTGTGTAAATATAAAATTTAGCAAAATAGTGAAATACAGATGACAATTAGTTTTGCAAATTAATTGTACATCAAGCATAGTGCGCTGATTTATTTTGGGTGCAATATTTCGATTTATTCCCAGTTAAGTCAAGTCGAAATTCAACGATCGATTACTACACTCTTTAGCAAGAGATTCAAGTTTTACGCACAGCCTGTTGAACACGCGAGCCAATTTGCTATATGATTAGCATAATTTATGCGTCCTCAGTCAAACTGAGAGCAGGGAACGCGAGCAAAATCTTTGTCAGCTTGTGTATTAAAATATCAGGAGGTAAAAATTTGTTGTTGTGTTTTCAAGCCTTGCGTTGAATAAATGTGTAAGCGTATGTCCGCTGAATAGAATAAATACAAAATGGTAGATACGCATATATTAGTACTTAAATTGAACAAGAAAAATTGTGAGGGAAGCTGGCTTGTCACATTAAAATTTGCGCTAAGAAATAATAGAACGGAAAATTTGTTATATATATATATATATATATATATATATATATATATATATATATATATATATATATATATATATATATATATATATATATATATATATATTAGGGATGCAGCGGGTGCACATTTTTTGAAATAGCGGGTGCGGGTGCGGGTGCGGGTACCAAAATTTTGCTTTAGCAGGTGCGGGTGCGGGTGCGGGTGTCGCGCACCTTAAAAATAGCGGGTACGGGTGGCGGGTGGCGGGTTTAGCAGTGAGATATAGCATAATATAAATAGGGCTAAAAATGCTCCATTTTTTCCGCTTAATGCAGTTATTTACTGTGTGCAAAATTCATATTAATCTTCAAGCTGATAGTCTTTTTCTTTGCAGACTACTCTCTCAATGAATTAAATTTGCAAACTAAAGATAAGTAAATTGTCAATGATTGAACCATTGACCAATATGAGTAATATATTTGCACTTTGCAGAATACAATGTTTAGACACTTGTTGTTGTCATTCTCTTCTTAAAAGGGTCTACGACGTTTTCGCGCCAGCAACTTAAAAAATATTCTAAGTACATTAATTTTGAAGCGATTTTTAAGTAAATTATATATTCAGAATCGACGAGTATTCATTTGTGTACGACTGAAAAACTGTAGAAAATCCAGTGTATTTTTAGATGCGTTTAATTATCTCATTAAAGTCAAAGATATTTTAAAAGTAATTTGTACCATCACGTAGAGAATTGAATGAGCTTTCAGAATCTGTATTATACTTTAATCATAAATTAAATGTAAATAATTAATAATATTACAACGAGTATGGCGCCAAAACGGCAGTGCCAAAACGTCCTACTTCGTCTTAAAAAAGCAATGTACAATACATTGCTGCATAATATCTCTACGCACGCTAGAGTGGTTGAACTGATGCATGTAAAGACTGGCACCTAGACCCTTCTTTTTTAAAAAGCATAATTCGCATAATTGGAATTAACCATAAGAGAGCTTGAACATGTATCTGCAGTCAGAGGGTACCTAAAAATATGACTCATTACAAGTAGATGTTCGCTTTTCCAATTTGTACTGGTACGTTAGAACACACTGTTATACATTTTGGTTTTTTCATTAACGTGCCACTGCCACAGAATCGTTTTGTCTTTTCGTAAATTCTCATTATTATTATCCGCCACCCGCTGTTTTATCATAATATTTTTAGCGGGTGCGGGTGCGGGTGCGGGTAGAAAAATTTCGAATAGCGGGTGCGGGTGCGGGTGCGGGTACCAAAAGACGCGGGTAATAGCGGGTGCGGGTGCGGGTATCCGCTGCATATATATATATATATATATATATATATATATATATATATATATATATATATATATATATATATATATATATATATATATATATATATATATATATATATATATATATATATATATATATATATATATATATATATATATATATATATATATATATATATATATATATATATATATATATATATATATATATATATATATATATATATATATATATATATATATATATATATATATATATATATATATATATATATATATATATATATATATATATATATATATATATATATATATACAGGCCCGTATCCAGGATTTTATTTCGGGGGGGCCGAAAATTTTTGAGACCAGATATCTCGAGAACCATTAGGAGATAGGCGAAAATAAAGACAGTTTTGAGCGTATCTCGGCGAGCTCTATACAACGGTGAAGAAAAATTTCAACAAAAGAATTAAAAAATTTTCACTTTATTTCATTTTGATATACAGCAAATTTATCATTTAAGCTGATTTCTCATCACCTAATCGGCGAATTATTTCTTATCTCTTGCCTTAGTACTTAATCATTGTGCTTTACAGAGAAAAACAATACGGATAATCAATAATTCGGCGCGAAGCGCCGAAAAAATTGACATGCTCTGCATATCAACCTCAAATTTGAGCGGTTTTGAGCGGACTAGAAGACAAAAAACATGTATAAACAATAGATACGGCGCGAAGCGCCGGAAAAATTTCATGTTTCCCATGTCATAACTCAAATTTGAGCTGTTTTGAGTGAGCTAGAAGGCAAAAACTATAACTAAACAATGAATCCGGCGCACAGCGCTAGAAAAAATTGACATGCTCTCTATATCTAACTCTAATTTGAGCGATTTTTAGCGGTTCAGAAGACAAAACTATACGTAAACAATAAATCCGGCGCGAATCGCCGGAAAATTTTGAGTTTACTAGCTCAAAAGTACGCTAAAAACCTGTTTAGGCGCTGTTTCAGACGCACTTCGCCAATTTTTCATTTTTCCCTTCGGGGGACCCTTGAGAGAAACAAAAATTTTTTCCCCATTTCGGGGGAGGCAGGCCCCCCGCCCCTGGATACAGGCCTGTTCCCATGTCATAACTCAAATTTGAGCTGTTTTGAGTAAGCTAGAAGGCAAAAATTATAGCTAAACAATGAATCCGGCGCAAAGCGTTAGAAAAAATTGACATACTTTCTATGTCTAACTCAAATTTGAGCGATTTTCAGCGGTTTAGAAGACAAAACCTTACATAAACAATAAATCCGGCGCGAAGCGCCGGAAAATTTTGTTTTTTCTAGCTCAAAAGTATGCTAAAAACCTGTTTTGGCGGTGTTTCAGACCAACTTCGCCAATTTTTCATTTTTCCCTTTGGGGGACCCTTGGGAAAAACAAAAATTTTTTCCCATTTCGGGGGGGGCAGGCCCCCCCGCCCCCCCTGGATGCGGGCCTGTATATATATATATATATATATATATCATATATATATATATATATATATATATATATATATATATATATATATATATATATATATATATATATATATATATATATATATAGAGATATAGATATATTTATATATATTTATATATATATATATATATATATATATATATATATATATATATATATATATATATATATATATATATATATATATATATATATATATATATTTATTTATATTTCACTATTTTGTTAAATTTTATATTTAGCTCGGACCTTACAGTCGCTATTCTTTCTCTCTTCTTTTCCCAATTTCGCAATATAACAGTGAAAAATATGGTTCGTAGAAGGAGAAAAATACCTTTTTGAAAAACCTTTTCCTCCAAAAGATAAGAGCAATTTGCTTTAATTTTATTTCTAATTTTGATTTAGTCAAAAAGATGCGCTTTTAAAATCATATAACTAATGGCAAAAAATTCCGGGCCTATATGATTTTTAAATCTTTTACTCTTTATTGGCCATGAATTGTTTTAAAACGCGGTACGCTCTCAGCCTGAAATTATTTTAAAATGCTCTTTTGCTGCAGAGCAATACGCAATCGATCGCACACAGGAAATACAATTTTTTGATGAGATTCCAATAGAGGAAAGGAGATTATAATGATATGCGCGAAAATTCCTATCTATTTTTACCTTTTTTTCTGGGACTGGACCTGCAGCATGCGCACACTTTTGAAACGCACGCATGCGAAAAATCAAAGCAAATTGAGAATATTTTCTCCAGTTTGTGTGACAAATAACGCAATATGCTAGCTGTCATACTATACGTGTTTCCGTACTTACAATGAAGTAACCGCAGTCAGCATCCAACGGCCATTGCAGTGCACAAACGGCCGCGGTAGTTCGAAAGCAGTCCGTCAAACGGCTGCAAGTGCTTAACAGCTAGCTGCCCAGCTAAAGTCCGCTCGCTAAAATCCGACTGCAACAAAAATTAATGGAGACTGCGCATGCAAAATTCGGGGCGCGACCCATTCTGCCTAAAATCCGAACCCAAGGATTAAAGAATTCTAAACCCGCACCCGGACCCAAAAAACTCAAAAAAGTCGAACGCGGCGCATACATAATTTATATGCATTCAGGCTAATAATTCATGCGCAAAGTCAAGTTCCAACTTACATAAAGTGATGGGTGGATGGCAACCTTGGATTTTTTAATAATTTGTAGGTGACTCGTTTGTCATTCTTGGTCAAATATTAAATAAATTACGAGCTAAAAGTGTGTAGCCGACTACTCTTCCCGAAACTTTAAGCTATTACGATCGACTACTCGTTACAGTCCAGTTGCGATCGACGCATTATGACGTTTATAGGCAAGCTCCTTTAGCTTCCGCATCATTCCCGCAAAGGTGAGTGCAATCGAGCAATTAAGCAATAAAATACAAGCGTTAAATAGGCACTGGTAATAGACCTAAAAATTCTTCTAAGCTTATCTTTGAGACGCTTCACAAAAATCTATCCTCAAATGTATGTACTCAAAAGCGAGCTAGTCGTCCTTTATTGTCAGATTAAACTAACAACTTAGCGATATTTTGCCAGAGAAATTTCATCGAGTATCGCCTAAAATTGGTAGAACATTTTCCGTTTACTTTGCTCAAGAGCTCACCTCCATAACCAGCTGATGAGCGCGAGAAACCAAATTAATGGAGTTGGTGTGGTTGAACGTTTCGGAGATGTCCTGGCCGAAGGTGTAGCCGGCGCCGCGGGGCGAAATGCCCCAGCCGCTTCGGTCGTCCGGATCCGACCAAAGCAAGTCGCACATTGGGCCCTAAAAAATTTATAAATCATCTAATCGCGAGTTACCATTTCATTTCAGCGCGTTTTTGCTTAAAATTTCGAAGGATATCGAAAATTTTTTGCTCCCCTTCAAACGCACTCACTATGCACGCAAAATTTATCATCTATGCAGCTACATTTCTAACGCCCAATCCAGTCGCTGATTCTTTAAAAACAAAAAACCGTAGAAAAATATTCAATCTGTCAGCCGGGGTCAAAAAATTTCTTGATTTACCACTCACTACTCTGTCATCTACGATCCCTGACTACTCACTTACATTATGACGCGAACTCGGACTCGACTGCATTGTTTAAAACTACGTGCTTAGTAGAGCTGTGCCGGGGCCGCTTTTTTTGCCGGGGCCGGGGCCTAGGCCCCGGTGCCGGGCCTGGCCGGGGCCAATAATAGCGTGCTTTACCATGCTCATAGTACGACCCTGCCCTAACCCTTATATGTACCTATGCATATATTCTTGCTTGTAGATATGCACGTCAAGCGTTAATATTTGTTGGGATTACAAGATATCACAGAACATAGGCATTAGGGGATCTAGACCCCCCTCCTAGAATTCACATTCCCCCCTAAAAAAATCTGCTAGACCCCCAGAAATTGATTTTTAGAATTTTTTCTGTTTTTCTGCAGTTTTTTGATGCTAATGGATAGCTCTCATCGAGAAACGCGAGAAAACGGTGTTTTTTCGCGCTACCATATATTATCAGGCACTTTTTGACTTTGAAAAATTTTTGGACCCCCTAGAATTTTTGAGCTGCCCATGTATGGATTTAACTCCTCTGACTTGGATGCGTTTTTCAATGTGCTTTACTTTGCACTTTTTTAGGCTTATTATTCTATTTGTTCTGATAGATGTAGCTGTCTGCTATCAAGCAAGCTGGAAATGCTCATCTATATGAATTACAATTTAAAATAAGTCAATTTTGATTATTAACTAGAAATTCGCACCAATCTGACATAGTGAAATAAAGATTTGAATTAGTTGGCAAGATCTGTGGTTTGCTTGAAATTCAGTTTGAAGGCAAACCTGCCCAAAACATTATCAATTTTCTACATTATAATCAACTCTAACATTGGCCCCGGCCCCGGTGCCGGGGCTAGCCTGCCCGGCCCGGGGCCGGGGCTGGGCCTGGCCCCGGCACAGCTCTAGTGCTTAGTAATAGGACTGGGCGAAGTTTAAGGAAGCTTCTAAATTCAGTTCAGTTCTAAGCATTTGCGCATAAGAGCGCCGTTTGTGCGGAGCATGAATGCATTTTATAGGTAACAAACATCTGAAACGATGTGAAAATAATTTCATTCGATTAGCAACAAAATATATCAAGAATAAAAGTTTGCATTGATAGAGCGGAAAGGTCCTACTAAATGGCGAGTTTGAAAATGAATGTTATAATAGATACTCGTATATTATAAAGGGTTGAATTTCCCCCCGGAATTTTTCAGAATTTTTAACTATGTAACTGAATAGGTTTTTGATTCAGGCAACTAGTTCAATCGAAGTTACTATTTAATACATATTTAAATGTTTTCCAGATAAAATTTTTCGCTCGATCAAATTTTTTGCATTGCTAAGTGCAAAATCGAGCTTTAGAGCGTAAACGCGTCTCCCGCGCATCGCGCCAGACATAATTCCTGCACTGTTTATTTCTTGAAAACTGCATAGATGAGCTAAAATAAATACAAATATATCGAAAATTTTCGGCGCTTCGCGTAGGACTAATTTCTACCGCTTGTAGCAAAACTGACCTAAAAGTAGAGCTGCACGCGGGTACCCGAGTACCCGGGTACCCGGATATACCCGGGTAGAAAATAATTTTACTACCCGGGTACCCGAATGCCCTAATATAAAATGGAAAATTAGCACTGCAGTTATGCAATATGTGCTAAGAATTGAATTAGAAACCTAGAAACATATTGCTTCTAAAGTGCCACTCAATCACAATGTACATGTGATTTGATATAAGCAACCGTAAAATGTCAAATAAGCGAGTCTGTTAATATTTCCTATTATCACAATATATCGCGCATACGGTCTAGGCATATTCCATCATTCAGCTCTTTAGTTACATTATTTTATTTATGCCGAATTCTTCTTATTCTTCATTGTAAACAAAATTAAACAAGAAATTATCTGTTAGCGACGCTTTTTTATAATTCATTCACTTCTGTGACCATTATATTAATTTAAACTGCAACTTTTATTCACATCGTGCGCGCAACTGTTTTAGTTAGACCTGGTTCAAAGCCTATCGATGTTCCAAATGCAGTCAGCCATAGGCGTAGCCAGGGGGCATTCGAGGTACCTCCCCCGAAATTTTTCAGAAATATTGTTGATTTTTTTGTTGCAATAATGTATGTCCAGAAAACTAAGTTCATAAGGGCAAAAACTACAAAAATTTTCCGCGCCGAGTTATTATTATGTATTGCTATATAGATCCAACAAATGTAAAAGTTTGAATCAGCTAAAATAATCCTGCACTTCACATCACTTTAGTAATTTAATGCACTATTTGTTCGTTGAATGAAACTGCGCATGCTTATTGAGCATGATAGTAAAAGTGCGAAAATGATTGTGAACGAGTTTGTCTATTCTCTGCTTTGTTTGTCTTTTGTGTAACAGTTTGTCTATTCTTTGTTTCCTTTATCTTTCTTTACAAGGACACATAATCATATTTTAATTGGAAGGAATGGCCAAATTTTCTTATGTTTTTGCGCATTTCTTGTTCTATGAACTGCATTTTGTTAATTAGAAGGCTACAAATGGGCCTGAAAACGGTAAGAACAAAATTTTCATGGATACATCTTTCTATATCTTATTGGCAGCGACCCGTTGCTGCGCTATGTACCCAGCAGAGGTCGAAGAGCGCATTTCAGATCAATTTGTGCAATGTAGGAGTTCATCAATTTTAAGTGTTTTTGGGCTTGCTTCCAAACCGAGATTTGGCTGATTTTGCGAAATTTTTAACCTTACCATTTAACATTAAAATGCTTTTTTACAAAATTTTCCGGGACTCTGCCCCGGATCCCGCTCGCCCCCTCAGACGTCCCGCAGCCATAAAATCTCGTTGTACATGTGCAACGTGATTTTATGGAGAACAAGCCAGGTAAAAGGGTTAAGAATTTCTAAAAATTTCCGGCGTTCCGCGCCGGCATTAATTTGTCTGTTTTGTATGATTTAAGCGGTATGAATTGAGTTTAATGTGCAAAAACGTCAAAATTTTCCGGCGCATAGCGCCGCCAGTTACTGTTCTTTCTTCTTGTAAAGCTCCAGCATTGCGTTTAAAAGCCTGAATCACTCAAAATATCTTCAGTCAAAGTTAGTAATTCGCAGTTTTCTTGTTAGAAGCTTGAATTGTCAAAACTGTTTTGTACAAATTTGTTAATTTTCTGCTCTCTCAGATTATTGAATATTCACAGAGCTACAAACTGTTAAGGGTGAAAAAATGACTAAATTTCTTAGCACTTTGCGCCACTTAATAAATTCCGAACTGTTTGTCAATAGAAAGGCCGTAAATTCTACATGAAAACGTTTATGCCCCCCGAACCAAAATTCTGATTACGTCTCTGCAGTCAGCACCAGATGGACTTGTTTTTGAATAAATTTTCATTTCCGCTTGATTTCAAAATTGCTTTTCGTCAGTGTGTTTTCCTGCTTCAAATGTTTTAATGACGCTATTAAGATACAAAACCTGCTTCACAATTTTTTGCTTTGAATTATGAAAATAACCTAAATTTCATTAAATAAATACGAATTCTTCAGATAAAAGCCTTGATTCTATTTAATCTTGCATTAATTTTTCAATAATTTTACTGCTTAGATATCACTTTGCCCTAGACCTCACTGTCAACCGTAAATAAACGATGTTCACTGCATTCTCTTTTATCTAAGGTCCTACCCGGGTATACCCGGGTACCTGGGTACCGAATTACCCGGGTACCCGGGTAATGAAATAGCCGGGTACCCGGGTAGTAAAATTTGCAGAGTGTGCAGCTCTACCTAAAAGGGATAAAATAGCTAAAACTTTACGACGCTTCGCAAAAAGTACTGCATTATTTTACATTGCTGCAACATTTAGCGCAAGAAAATCATTTATATTCGAAAATCTATTAAATTGAGCATAAAAAAGTAAAAATTTGGAAATTTTTAAAAATAATTCACACTGGGTGGCGCAAAAAAGATCCACTATTCTGCGTCAATAACTTTTCAACTGTCGAAGTTACATATATCCTCACGTTTCTAGCATACGATTGAAAACTGTCCGCTCTATAAAAATGCAAAATTTTATAACCTAGGCTTTCACGGCTAGTTCAAAACATAAATTTTACTGCACAAGTCATTTTGTAGCTAAAATCGCTTCGAATTTTATCTGCGAACGTTAGTGAAAGGCACAAAGAAGGAATTCTATCAGGAATTAATCTGTCTCACGAATTCTGTATCTTGTTTTTTCGAAATTTAGCACAAGAACCTTATGAGCAGTTGCCGTTACGATTCGCAAGGTTTTTACACAGACGGTCTCCGTGTCGTGTCGCAAAATCAAATGAAAGTTGGCCCATCGGTTGGCCTTGGCACAAGATAAAAAAGTGTAGATTAAAACTTCACAAAAATGCACTTGGGCTTTTATATCACGCATCGAAGTTGCGGATTTTAAATCTTCGAGAAAATTGGCTGCTTCCGAAGTTTTTAAATAACTTACTAAATTTGTACTTACTTATTTTTTATAAAAGTTCAATCACAACGATCACTCTAAATGCTGATCTGTTCGATTTTTGCGGTAGCATTCATTTTGCGAGTGATATTACCGCTTACTCAAAAATTTATTTTGCTAATCTCCGGTCGTAATTTCAAGCCCGAAACATACTTCACGCGATTCGCGCCGCAGAGGGTATTTGCGGCCACAGTATACCCAAAAATGTGACGTCATGGCGCGAAACTGGCGCGGCGAATTTCATCTACCGCTTCGCGTCACCTAGGCATACTTCACGCGGCGCAGTCGCCGCGCGGCAAGAAAAAAATGGCGCCAACTGGGCGACCCTTCGCCGCCGCTTCGCTCGATGTTGGCATACTCCGCGCGAATTGCCGCAATGATAGCGCATTGATTTCTTTCATAATCCATTTTATTTTAAAATCGGCGAAAGCTCATTTAAATTCATTTGATTCTGGGGGGTGCAAGATTTTTCAAAGGTCAAAAAATGGTCTTAAAAATAGTGGTATGGCGTAATAAACACCATTTTTCGACGTTTCTCAACAAGCACTAGCCATTGGCATCAAGACATTGCGGATAAAACGAAAACATTTTCAGAAATTGAATCCTCGGGGGGGGGGGTATTTTGATTTCTGGGGGGATATTTTTGTTTCTGGGGGTGGGGCTGCATACCCCCCAAACCCCCACGCCCAGGTGTGCTTCCATGACATTTCAAAATCGACGAAGATCGTTTGCGCTCACGTAGATACGTACTTCATTATGGATTCAGAGCAGATCGATACCGCCGCACCTCATTAGCATTCTCGAAGAAAGTTCAAACGTTTGAACTTCTGCGGCGCGGCGGAAAATTCGAAAAAATGCTAAAAATAGACATTATTTGCTTCTCGCCGCGCGGTGAAGTATGCCATGAAAAGCGGCAAAAAAATTGGACTTTAGCGAATTAGGTTGCGGCGCGGCTGCCGCTTGAAGTATGGCTTGAAATGCGGCGCGGCAAACTTCGCGCCTCGCCGCGCGGCGTCAGGAAGTATGCCATGGGTTCAGTGATCGGACCGAGGCCTCGGCCTCGGCAAGCCTCGGCGTTTTTTGGAGCCTCGGCCTCGGCGCCGAGGGCGAAGCTGAAAAGTGCCGAGGCGCCGAGGGTTAAAATCAAATTTGAATAAGTTTAATATGTCCGTTGAATATTAACTATTTAGAATGCATCTGCAGTACAAAGGCTATTTTTTACCTATAGACTTTTCTTGTGGTTTTAGTCGCGTACCCAGTTACACAAAGTTACATACAGCAAAGTGCCAATTTATTATTCATGTGATGACTAAGTTTTAATTCTCATGCTTGCTACATGGATCGGAAACACACATTCCCGAAGGGAGGGGTGAGGAGGTTTATTACCCCCTCTCAGGGTACAAGACTCAAGTCACTGTCAGACGATTTTGGTTGAAAAGCCTTTTGAATATTTTTGAACCTAATTTTTACTATGGCAAAAGTGCAGCTAACTATTAGAATTTCCCGAAGTGATACAGTATTTTTGAATGTAAGCAAGAGTAAATGGACAATTTGTCACTATAAAACATGCATGTAACAGCTCAAAATTTTCGGGATGGGCTCCTCGGCATACATGTAACGGCTAGAAATTTCGGGTGTGGGATTAGCGACTCTAATTCTATGTCAAAAATGGCAAAAGCACCTAAAATAGCCAACAAAGCGCAAATTTTCGCCAAAAATGGGGAGGGTGGGTCAAAATTTTCTGACGTCGGAGGGAAGGGTTAGGGGAGGACGTCCAACCCTAGGTGGGTGGGGAATTCCCCAAAGCCCTTCCTGTTACACGTATGGTTTTCGGCCATTTTTATGGGAGAGGGCGTAAATGATTACGAATTTTCGGCCGAAAATCGCAAAACGCAGCTAAAAATAGCCAATAAAAGCAGGTTTTGCCAAAAATCAATTTCGGCTCGTGCATTTTTTGGAGCCATTTTTATACAATGTTAAAATACTTTCTTGGACAAAGTGATATTAATTATATCGTTTTTCAGTATTTTTTAGGAAATTTCAAAAAATTTTCGGCGCTTCGCGCAAAATATCGCTAATATGCTGTATTTAGATTGAAGCAGAGGCATTAAACACTCAAAAATCAATTTTTGTGTAATCTAGGCATCTTTATGCAGATTTAAATATCTTTTGTATCCATTTCTACTGTTTTTAAAAATTTTATGCAAAACAAGTACTATTTAATAACTCAGCACATTTAGCCGTTCAAAAATAAAATTGACTAATTTATCCTGATGTTGCATTGGATTTCTAAGCACAGTAGTTCTTATTACAAGATTTAATTGGCATATTATATACAATATCTGTAATATTTCTGATTTTGTAGTACAAGTTGTTTTATGTGTAAATTTCATCAAAAGCTCATAAAAATTTCGGCGCTTCGCGCCAAATAATCTTATGAAGTATATCCAGGCCGAATTATCACATTTAGGACCACGGTTTTTTGTATTCGGCAAAGATTTTTCATAATGTACAGAGACTTTTCAGGACTGTCTTTGTACATGCACAAAGATTTTTGGAGAGACAAAAACTGTAAAAGGTGTAAAATTCCCGAAAATTTTCGGCGCATCAGTAATTGTCTGTCCTATATATCTTTAAAATAGTAGAATTTGCATTTAGAATGGAAAAAATGTCAAATATTCAGAGACCCAGGAATTCGCTACAGATACACTACCGAAGGTCGAAAACCCCTGTTTTACCACATTAAATCGCTACTGTACCATACTATAATAGTACACAAAAATTTGCATGTACAAAATGTTCAAAGACTTTTGGATACCATTTTTGTACACGTAAAAAGGTATCTTGCACAAAAAAACACTGTTTAGGACTGCATGCCGGTTGCAGGTCACACACTGGCAGTATGTTAAAATGTGTATGTTTAAAAATATATTTGTATAAAATATCTACAAAAATTTGTTCGCTCATACAAAGACACTACTTAATTTACTGGTCCCCCATTTTGGGATTTCACCCTTCCCTCAACTCTGGACCTTGGGAAATTATGATCGGAAAGTACAGTGGAGTTTCTGTCATATTACCTACCACACCAGAATTGGATGACTGAAAAAGCGTGTTTAAACATGCATTACTGCAAAAGCGAGCACAACAATGGCTACAGTTCTGTCTTTACTTAGCTTATTTCGTTTGTTCGTTTATTTCTTTGACACTGTTTTCTTATTTATGTATAGTAATAAAAGTTTTTAAGTGCTTGTTCAGCCATATTTTTCATTATATTTTCCAAGTCTTCAACGGCAACTTGTTAAATTAAGTATGCTTTCATGCTGCTGACTTTATTCAATAAATCCTTCACACATTTAATTTACTATCATTGAAAATGACATTTGATAAAGTGTTCAATATTACGATTATTCTCTAGCTCTTGTGCATACAAAATATTCTAAGAGCACTATTTATGGGTATAGGTATATAAGCTTGACCCTCGGCATTACCCTCGGCCTCGGCCTCGGCCGAGGCAAGGATTTTAAGGCGCCTCGGCCTCGGCCGAGGCCGAGGGTCCAAAAGTACCCTCGGTCCGATCACTGCATGGGTTAGCGCGAATTCGGCGCGGCGACCGCTGCGGCGAATTTGCGCCGTTCGCCGCGCCGCGTGAAGTATGTTTCGGGCTTTAGATCTGTGAACGGCACGTTACGGCAATAAAAATAGCTAGATTGAATAGAGAGTAATTTACTGATTCCAAAACATGTTTTGAATTTTTCGCCCGGTTTACAATTCCTTTTTTATGCTAATTTTCCCGAATTTACCGAGAACTACACGTCGTACATACGTACCATTGTTTTTATTTACATTTCGGGTTTTAGTTTAGACTGGTCGCTAAATTTGGGGAATCGACTTAAATACTTCTAAGCGCCAATTCCCCGATCAACACTACAAAACGGGCTAATTTTAGTTAGGAGTGTTTGTGACAGGCTTGAGAATTGGAATGACCCTCGGAAGTCAAACCCCAGGATAGTTGACATTTAAGAATATTTAGAGTGCTGTTCGGAATCACCTCACAATTTTTCAGCATCCCACATATGTGATTTAGTACAAATAGCTGCTTACAATTTTTGGCTTAGAATTAATGGAATATTTGACAGCTCTATCAAAGGCAAAAACTAGCATCTTTTACTTTGCATTTTTTACTTATGCTCCTCGCGGAAAATTTTGGAAGGGTGGCAGGTTCTCCGCCTCAAGAATGGATGTGGTTTGCCTGATAAACATGAATCACATAGAACTTTTAGGGAGACCCAACCTATCCCCCGACACCGTATGCATATGTGTATATATGGTAGATGGCATTATTTTGACGAAGTGTTTGTGCAAGCTCATTCCATTATCAGCTGCGGGTTTACCAGGCATGTGCAGCACAGAAATTCTGGTGGGTTGGGCCCTAAAAATTTTTAAAAAATTTCTATTTATGGCTATAAAACGATGGATACATTTCAAAAATACTGTTTTTTCACGTTCATTTGTGACGTTCCGGATGATGGAAAATTTAGAGTTTTGAGCCAAAATGAGCTAAAAACGCTTAAAAAAGCACTTTAATAATTTTACAAAAAATCAAGAAGTCTGAGGGTAGGGGTCGTGGCCATTTAGGGAGTTGGTGCAAAGTGCTTTAGACTTGTGCTATTGTAATACTACTTTACATAAGTGAACTTTCACCCTTCAACCGTTACTGTGCGCAAAATCATGACCGGCGATCATGGGCAATGGTTGACGGTTCGCCCCGTCCAACTTCCAGCCAAAAGGGTGGGTGGGTCCCTAGACACTGAAAAAGGTGGGTCTGTCCCTAAATTAAAGGTGGATCCGTGCCTGAAAAAGGTGGGTCGTTCAGCTTAATCAGTGGGTCACTCACTGAAAAAAAGTGAGTCCAACCATGAAAAAGGTGCCGAACAGTGTAATAAGATGGTTCCTGTGCATGTTTCGCAAACTGATAATGATATACTGTATCTAGCATTTCCTTAAATTATACCCGAAAATTTTCTCCCCGTACAAAACATAGCCCCGTCCAACTTTTTGGTTCGGCCCGTCCTGGTGATGGGCCAATATGGGGCATTGCCCAGGTGTGCCGGCGATCAAGTTTAAAGCACTTAGCAAATCCAACTTTTTAAGAATTGTAAAAAAGTTGCAATATTATGTGAAACATACTATAGTCGGAAATGAGCATAAGACTAACAAAATTCAATTTTTTAATAAAATTGCAAGGCATAATGTGCATACATAATCTTGGGGGTTTGGGGGTAGGGTTTTGAACCCCCCCCCCCAAGTTTAACTTCCCCTGCAATTTTTTCACGTCGCCCCCAGAATTGGCGATTTTTTAGGATATGCTGAAATTTTTTAAAAAATTTATCAAGAGATGCTGTTTTAAGCGTTTTTGGCGATCTATTTGCTCAAAAGTGTGAAATTTTTGGCGCTTCGCGCCATTATACTCATGTGTTGACTACATTTTGAAATTTTTTACGACTTTCTGATTTCTTTCAATTTTTTTATGTTTTCATGCTCTAGAAAGATAAAGCATAGTCAAAAACGCTAAAAAAAATTATGTTTTTGACGCGTACCCAGTGTTTTTTGTTTGTGCAAGGTCCGTTCGTACATGTACAAAGATGGTCCCTAAAAGTCTTTGTACATTTCGTACACACAAATTTTTCGGTACTATAATATGGTACAGTAGCGATCACACCTGAGCAATACCCCATATCGGCCCATCACCAGGACGAGCCGAACCAAAAGTTGGACGGGGCGAAGGGGTAACTTGGACGGGGCTATGTTTTGTACAGGGAGCAGATTTTTTTAGATAATTAAAGGAAATGGTAGAGATATAGATTATCATGATCAGTTTGCAAAACATACACAGGAACCATCTTATTACACTGTTCGACACATTTTCCATGGATGGACCCACCTTTTTTCAGTGACTGACCCACTGATTAAGCTGAACGACCCACCTTTCTCAGGCACGGACCCACCTTTTTTCGGAGACAGACCCACCTTTTTCAGGGTCTAGGGACCCACCCACCCTTTTGGCTGGAAGTTGGACGGGGCGAACGATCAGCCATCGCCCAAGTATGTTAGCGATTTTAGTGTGGCAAAAACAGAGTTGTTCGACCTTTGGTTACGTATTTTAGCAATTTCTAGGTTTCTGAGGGCAAAAATCAGTAATAATCGTCTCAAAACGGCGCGAAGCGCAAAAATTTTGGCATTTTTCCTTTCAAAATGCAATTTCTGAAATTATAAAGATATATAGAACACACAATTGCTCATTTCGGCGCGAGGGCCGAGAATTTTTGCGAATTTCGAACCTTTTTTGCAGTTTTTGTCTTCCAAAAAATCTTTGTACATGTACAAAGACGGTCCCCGAAAGTCTTTGTACATCGCCAAAAATCTTTGCCGAATACAAAAAAAACCGTGCGCGTACCTACCATTTTTGAACACATGTATGGTAATGTGTATGTGTACTAGTGTTCACACGTGGGCATGGGTTTGAGTGTCTGGGCCCCGTGAATCTGGTGAACACTCCCTAATCGACAGAACCTCCATAATTGAATTTTTGGCGCTATTTTGGCGATTTTGCCGAAAATAGCACCAAAAATTGATTTGGAAGAACAATAAAAAACGAAAAACAAAAACAGCATCAGAAATAGCAGCGATTCTCCAAAATTTGGGTGCTGCCCATTTATGCCGCTGCTTATAAAACAAAAGTGATAGCTTGATTATACATTGTTGCAAATGACTTCCCTTTTCTACATTGGAAACTCAACCCTCCAAGAAATGCACGAATCATCCAAGTTTTAGTCAGCAGTATAAATTGTTACACTCCCCTTATTTCTAGCTAAAATTCGCCCGCTTTTCGGAGTTGATCAGGGAACCAGCCCTGAGAAGTGTTAAATTTGATTTCCTTTATTTCGCGACCAGTTTGAACTTAAACCTGAGACGCCAAGCCAAATAAAAAGATAAGAATGTATAGGTAACGTACAACGTATTATGTAGTTCTCGGTAAATTCAGAAAAATTAGCAAAACACAAAAAAATGTGAACCGGGTAAAAAATCCAGAACATGTTTTAGAATCAGCAAAAAATATCTGCCTTATTTTATTTCTGTAACGAGCCGTTTACCTGAAATGACGACTGAGGTTCGGCAAAAAAATTTCCGAATAAATGGTAATACCACCATCAAAATGAGCGCTACTACAAATTTTCATTTGTGAGAAAACTTTAACGAAAAACAAATAAGTATTGAGTGAGTCATTGACAAAATTTAGAAGCAGTCAATTTAATTGAAAATTTAAAACCCCTAACTTTGATGTGTTTTATAAAAGTCCAAGAGCAATACTGCGACGCTTTACTTTGCACTGTTTTATCCGGCGCACCGCCATAACCTATCGACGGGCAAATTTTCATTCGTTTTTGCGAGAGGTCAGGGAGACCGATTGTGCGAATCTTGTCGGCAATCGCTCATAAGTTCATGGATTAGTTTTATGACTCAGTGAAATTTCATGAGAATTTCGCGAGAAAATGACTTCTGGTAAAAATGATGCTTAGGTTAGTTGACCGTGCCTTGTTGATGAAACCTTGCAAACTCACAGAAAAATACATTTTCTGGAACATAGCGTCTCCGAATCTTAGCTAGCCAGCTGCGTTAGGTAGCATAAGCATCGTTTATTGATTGTCATCTTTTTTCGACAAAAGCTATGGAATTAAGCCGTAAAACAACATAAAAGACATTAGCGGATTTAGTGCGGGCGGGGGAGTTGCAGCTGCCCCTGCCGTCAAAAAACATTCGGGCGCAATAAAGACAAGGTGTGTATTTCCGATGATTTTGCCATTTTTATCATGATTTTTCAAACTTTTCCGGCGTTTCGCGCCGGGATAGTACTCGTTAGTGACATTTAATGACTCCTGGCGATCTAAAAGACTTACATTTACGTCGGAACGGTAGTTTTTGTACAGAACAAAGATTTTGTAGTTCATACAACGATTTCTCGATTGTTTTTTAGCGATTTGTGTCGATTTCTCCATTAATTTTGCGACTTTTTCACAAAAATACTTTATAAATTTCAAAAATTTGTTACTTTTTTGCATCGGAAATAATTCTGCTCATCAAAAGGCAGCAAAAAACGGTACTTTGAGCATATGCAAATTTTTGGACAATATTTGACACTGTTTAGGAAAATTTTGGGTACCGCGCCCTGTCAGAAAATCCCGGATCCGCCAATTAAAATAGAAATCGTGTAATGATTATGTTGTAGAAAATTTCTTTCAATCAATTTTGTTCGCTGTGATTTTTATCGCCTACTCCGATTTCGCATGAAATGACGGTTAGTAAAAATTGCAATCCTCGTCGGTCCTTGTTTATTACTTTCTGAAAATTAAATAAGTTAAAAAATGAAAGATTATCCATCGAAACTTTCCAGACTTTTAGCGAGAAAAATTCCGCATAAATTGCCAAAAATCGCGCTATCGGAACTGTTAAAGAGCAAAAGTTACGGTCGCGGATAATTACGAAGGATATTTTTTGCGCCACCCTTTATATCGTAAGCTATAAAATTGAGTCGTTAGGAATTACGATAACGTCAAGATATCCGGCGCGTCGCGCCAGTTTTAAAATACGTAGTTTTGCGTGGTTCGTTCTCGGGAAGGCTATAAAATTTGTGTTTGAAAGAGTAGAAATGCTCATTTTTTCTCTAATCGCTTAATTTTCATTTACGCTACGAGCTACGGATAAGATACGATAACGCAAAACGTATCGAAGAATGTCGTTTTAGCGCGTAAAATTGCTTGTAACGCGTTATATATAAATACGAGGTTTTGGCGATCCCCTCTGAAATAAAATCCTGGATACGGAACTGGGTACGGAAACTCTGGGGCATTATTCTGGATTAATATTATTTTCTGTTCCGTTTACTCGTAGTCATTAATTGGCAGAAATAGTTTATCGATCTAAAGAAAGCTGTCAAACAATTTTCTACGTATTTCTATTTTTTCTGCGCGAAACAGTCAAAATGATGCGTACCTCGTATATAAGCGCGGTCTTACGGAGTAAGCGCATTTTAGGTAAGTACGTATTTATACGTCTACGCGTACATTGAAGCTTTCATTTTTAATTCGTTATATTCGTTAAACTAATTAATATATGTTTGTAAACAATAAAAATTGTGTTTCTATTTTTGCGAGTACTTCACACTTTTGCGGTGCCGCTCATATGGAAAATGTTCCGTAGAAAGTACGGGTCCGTCTTTTTAGGCACTCTATAGAAAGTACGGACGATCACAAAAGTTAATTGGTCGGTAAAGTTTCCACGGGTCGCGTAAAAAGTACGGTAATGTAAATACTTTCTGCGCGCGTGTGTACAATTACGCCTTAATGAAATCCCGTACGCTTTGCGTGCAAAGCTATTTTACGACGCATCCTCAGAAAAAGCTCGGCCTGATTAAATAAACAACAACGTCGCGAGGTTAATCTGGGCCAATCCGTTTCATTTGCGAAAAAGTGGCCAGCAATCATCGACAGACGTAGACTGGTAGCGCGAAGAGTCTAAGCCCGCCCACGCGCGACGATTATTATTTACCAGAATTTATTAATACATTTTCATTGGGTTATTAGGGAATAAAGTACTTACCATTTTTGGTTCAATTAATCAGCGATTTATAGATACCGACAAACTTACATACGTGAATTTCTATTTAAATCAGCAAATGAAGAACTTTTATAAATAAGAAAAAGAGATAATAAGGAATTAAAAGAGTAATTCTTACTTCGTGAGGTACTTCTTGAATACGATCTAACGCTCTAATGTGGTCCAACGTGTCGATGCTGGGAGACAGCCCGCCGTGCAAACAAAAAATCTGCAAAATAAATGCACGATTCAAACGCGCGAGTACGTACGTCCCACCGACCTCTACTTTAGCGGCTGACGACTATAAAAATAGCTCGAGCGTACGTTATCATTAGGGGCTTTAAGGATTTCAACCCGTGAAAAGTTTTCCAAATCTTAAAAAACTTATATACATCCCCAGAATTTTAGACTTTCCGAAAAATTTATAGACAGGGTGCTTTGTTTAGCTTCATTTATTTAGTTATTTACATATTTTTTTATGAATCTTCTTTTCGTTATTAATATTAATATTATCATGATATTTGTGGTATCTATAATATCAATTCGTTTATTTATTTATTCATTTATTATAAAAATTAGAGCTGTGCCGGGGCCGCTTTTTTGCCGGGGCCGGGGCCGGGGCCTAGGCCCCGGTGCCGAAACCGGGCGCTAGCCGGAGCCAATAATAGCATGCTTTACCATACTCATAGTACGACCCTGCCCTACCCCTTATATGTACCTATGCATATATTCTTGCTTGTAGATATGCACGTCAAGCGTTAATATTTGCTCGGATTACAAGATATAACAGAACATGGGCATCGGGGGATCCAGACCCCAGAATTCTCATTCTCCCCCCCCCAAAAAAAATCCGCTAGACCCCCCAGAAATTGATTTTCAGAATTTTTTGTTTTTCTGCGGTTTTTTGATGCTAATGGATAGCTCATTAAGAGACGCGAGAAAACGGTGTTTTTTCGCTCTACCATATATTATCAGGCACTTTTTGACTTTGAAAAATGTTGGACCCCTAGAATTTTTGAGCTGCCCATGTATGGATTTAACTCCTCTGACTTGGATGCGTTTTTCAATGTGCTTTACTTTGCACTTTTTTAGGCTTATTATCCTATTTGGTCTGATAGACGTAGCTGTCTGCTACCAAGCAAGCTGGAAATGCTCGTCTATATGAATTGCAATTTAAAATATGTCAATTTTGATTATTAACTAGAAATTTGCACCAATCTGACATAGTGAAATAAAGATTTGAATTAGCAAGATATCTGGTTTGCTTGAAATTGAGTTTAAAGGTAAATCTGCCCAAAACATCAATTTTCTACATTATAATCAACTCTAACATTGGCCCGGCCCCGGTGCCGGGGCCAGCCTGGCCCCGGCCCGGGGCCGAGCCTAGGCTCCGGCGCCGGGGCCGGGGCCTAGCCCGGCACAGCTCTAATAAAAATATAGTATTTTTTTACTAATGAGAGGCAGTCTAGCCGCCTAAACCGTAGCAACCTAATTCCTCTCTAACGACCTCTCCCGTTTACGCGATTTTTCATGTTTTTTTTGTGTATTCTTATTTTCTTTATATACTCCTACTTACTTACTTACTTCTACTTACTTCTTACTTCTTACTTCGTTCGGACTCTTACGCCTCGTAAAACCCGTAATTTCTCATAATATAATTTTATGTACCTTTCTGAGTACGAGTGTACTATTTCTCGCGTCTTTTTGCTTCTTTTATACTAACGGCATTTCCCATTTATTTGTCTTTTATTTATGTATGTAACTTTTCATTTATGTTTTTCTTCTATTATCGTTTTTCATTTGTTTAATCATATTGATGACTTTCTATTATTTTGAGCGATCTTTTCCCTGAGAAATGTCAAATTTTCGGCGTTACGCGCCATATACCCGTAAAACACGCACGGCGCGGGATTTCTGAGGGATCTTAAAGCGCCTTTTGGGGCACAAAAATAGTAGGTACGCGCCAAAAACGTCGTTTTTTCGGCGTTTCTGACGATGCTCTATATTTGTAGAGCGTAAAAACATAAAAAAATTTCGAAACAAATCAAAACAGTCGTACGAAATGAAGAACGTATAGTCGAATGATTAGAATTACATGGCACGAAGCGCTGAAAATTCGACTCTTTTGAGCAAATAGATGGCTAAATACGCTTAAAAAACCATCTTTTCTACAAGTTTTCGTAATGCTTTAGGAAACTTTCGAAAAATCGCGAATTCTAGGGAAAGGGTAAAAAAATCTCTGGTGGAATGAAAATTTTTCTGGAAGGTGAAAACCCCCAAATGCCCCCCACGATCATGTACGTATAGTCATGGCCTCTAAAAAAACCAAAAAAAAACAGGTTTCATGTTTTTCGCACATATTCATTGTGCAAGCACCCCAGTCTAGAAACTTATATAATCAAAGCAATGTCCCGTCGATGCTCCATCTTTCCCGACTCAGTTGATTTTATAGATCCCTTTAGTGTTGGAGAAAAAAATTGATCAAAGTCAAAACTGAAACAAAACCAGCAAATTCCATTTGGAAAGTAAAAAAACCATGGGAAATAAAAAAACAACCCCCAAAATTTTATGCCAAGCGCGTGGTTTGCAGCGTAAAATAGTTAGTTAACCTTAAACGATCGTATTTTTTGAAAAAAATTCATTTTTTACGATATTTCCATTCATTTTATCACATTTATATAAAAATCAATAATTTCTTCTGAATTCTATTAAAAATTGTATAAATTTCACAAATAAAGTCTTCAAGTGATAAAAACAACTCTAGGTAGGTCTCGTCTGCATCCTCTACAAGAAATCAGTGCAAAATTATGCAACTTGATGAATAGTAATTTTGTTGCCATGGCAACGTATACTTAGCATTGGTTTTTTTAGGTTACATTTGTTTTTTTAGGTTACAATGGTTTTTTAGGTTACAATCAAACTTTTTTGGCAGTTTTTTGGGTGATTACCATTTTTTGTGAAAAATAAATATCAGGCATCACGTAAGGCGCTACGAGGCACATTCCTGCTAAGTTTTGTAAAAATTGGCGCTGGTTTTTTTCAGGTTACAACCGGTTTTTTTAGGTTTGACTTTGAGGGTATACCGTAGCTATGTGGATGACATAGGACAACTAAATTTTTTCTGACATTAGTCCGCAAGGGAGCCTAACGTGAAAACATAAAAGATTCCAGCAAATATGAATACGAGTAGAAATACTGATCCTCAAAAATGCGTAAAAAAATCAAAAAAACGACAACGTTTAGGAACTTTTCGACAAATTTATATCTCAAGTTTCTGAATGAATCGGGAAGAGATCAGGGGTCAGGTGTAACCCTCACGGCATAGCTTGTTCGCCCGCATAATGTCATCTGTCATCTCCTTTCGGTTATGGAAAAAGGGGTGGTTTGTTTAGGTTACAAATCGACTGGTTTTTTCTAGAGGCCAGTACTATACCTACTGATTATTAGCCTATTTTCGTTCGATTTACGCAATATTTTTAATATTTTCTTGAATTTAATGCCTTTTTCCGTCCTAAAAATCGTCTTTAGAAATGCCAGAAATAGTGTTTTTGACGCGAGTCTATCGTTTTTTAGCCCAAAAATAGCGCTAAACAAATTTTCATCTTACCCCGCTACGCGAAAATCCGCAAGGTACGTATTATTACATATGATTTTATAAGTCTTTGAGCATAGCGCTAATGCTTAAAATTTTTCGTTAGCGCAGGAACGATTTCCTTTGCTCCGCGCTGGAAAAAAATCCGTGTGGTTGGAGTAGCGGATTTTTGAAGACATTAAAGGAGGAGACTGGGAAAAAGTACAACAAATTAGAAGGATCTAATCAGTTTCTTCAAATTCTTTGTTTTTATGCTCTAGAAAGAACGAGCATCGTCCGAAACGTCGAAAAAACAGTTCCTGACGCGTAATATTACCAATAATTGTCTTTTACGCCCGAAAGGGGAACTATAAAAATTTTTGGGTTCGCCGATCCCCATCATTCCCACGCTGTTCGTGTACGAATTAGTCCCCAAAAGGTGTTGAACGTACGACTAGTTTTTAGAAAGAACAAGCCGCCGATTCCTCAAGCGCGCAAGAAAACCGTAAGAATTCGTTAGCGCACTTTTGGGCCAATAATTTCAAAAATTTTCAGGCTCTCGGCGCCGGGGTTTATCGCTTTTGTATAACTTTTGTATTCCAAACGGTATTAATTTGCTTAAAGCATTGCGAATGTACTAAAGCACTATAAATTATCGTGAGAAAATAATTTCAGCGACCGTACGTCACCTGACGATCCACTAAAGCCGTTAATGGTAAATAGTCGAACAAATCCGTAAAGTACTTCCACACGTTCGAATTGCCATACTTTCGCAGACACCTGCAACAAAAAGTCAGAACGTACGATACGCGGCTTAGCATAAACGTGAGATCCTTAATTTATTTGAGATTGATGCTACAAATGGTTCAAAAAGATGAATTTTGAATTTTAAATTATAAATTACCGTAAACGCGTGTGCATACACGTAGGCCCGTATCCAGGGGGTAAACGGAGCGGGGGATTTCTCCTCTGAAATTTTTTTCACAACTTTCAGATATGAAACTATATATATAGGTTTTTGACGTTTCCAGCGTGAAAATGCTCAAATTTTTGGCTCTTCTCGCCTTTAATTTTTTCAAAATTACTATTTATACAGTACGTATTTATTTGAATCCTTTTCAATAAAATGATGATAAAAGGTAAAGGTGAAAAATAAAATAAGATAAAAATTGAGTATAGCCGCATAAAAGGTAAAACTTTCCTAGCGCTCCGCGCCTAATATATTGTTTATTTGCACTTTTTACCTTCTAAATCAGTTAGACACGTAGAACATGGAGTACTTATTTTCTCTGTTGTTTTCGCTTCGAATTGCGAAGATTGAGTACAAATACGAAAGTCAAAAAGTTTTTAATGAATTAAATGATTAGAAATCACTTATGCGGACAGTTTGGACGATAATTTTCGTGTTTGATTATCAAAAAAGCGAACAATTTATAAATTTCAAAAAAATTCTCCGCCAGTTTATAGAACTTGACGAAAAACGATCAAAATGCCTTTATTTTTGCTTATCCCGTAATAGTTCTCGAGATATCGACTTCAAAGGTCGCGATTCCCTTCCCCTTGAAAAAATCCTGTATACGGGGCTGTACGCGCGCACACGGTCAAAAGTTCCGGGAGAGTATAAACCGAGTTTCCTGGGGGCGTGGGTGCGCAAGGTCGGGGTCGGCAGGGGAGGGGTAAACTAAAACGGTAAATTAAAAAAAAATTTGTTCTTGTTTAATGACTAAAATGGTCAAAATAGCATATAAAAGGTCTTTTTGTCTTTTCGTGACAATTTTGCATTTTTAAAGCATTTTTAGCCCACTTTTATTGTATTTTATCGCTTTTAACTCAAAAAAATAGAGAAATGAATCAATTTTTGACGCTTTTTGGCCAAAAAGTACATGAAAGTTAATTTTGAACTGCTTTTACTCAAAAAATGATGGAAAAAAAGGTTCCGTCGGCTCAAAAACGCCGGAGACTATATACCTGTCTGACGAACCCTTCGGCAATGGGTAATACCCCCTCACCCCTCCTAAGGAATGTACGCCTGGGGGTATTGAATAATTGTTTCACCTATTTTATGTCAACTTTTGACAGATTTTGATACTTAATTCGTTGTATTTGATTCTTATCGGTATTCAGTATTAAATTTGCATGAAAACAAGAATAATAAGGGCGATTTAATAAAGCGTAACATCAAATATATTTGAAATAATTGAAGAAAATTGACAGGACGAATGAATTGAACAGTCTATTGTTTGAAAAACAAGTGTATACATGCTTTTACATGGCTCGAGTAATAGGTTATGGTCCAAAATGGTCTGGGTGAAGGAGGTATGATTCTTAAAAGTCCCGGTACGGGATACCTCATACCTTTCCCCTCCAGTGTTCGTGTACGCGCATGTGAACTCTAGATCAAGGATTTTCGTAAAAAAGGGCATTACCCTTCTTTCCCCAAAGCCGGACGTTGTACAATCATGTTTTCAATCAGGACGGGACGACCCAAATCTTATTTGGAAGGTTGAGCGGGAAGAACCCCGGGCCACTTGCGCGTGGAGCTGGAATTGCCCTGGAGTTTAGACCAGACGTGTACAAGATAAGAATTCAGGAGGAAATGAAATTTCAAAGTGCCTTTATTGTGCTCAATAAGATCACGTGTCAAAAACACCATTTTTCGCCGTTTCTAACGATGCTATCGCTCCTTAGCGTGATAATGTAGAAGGGATTTGTTTTTAAGAAACAAAATGAAGAAAATATAGTCTAAAAAATAAGGTTAAAATTTGATACTTTGGAGCAAGCAGACGGCGAAAAACGCTTAACACGGGAACTTACAGGGTGCCGTGGTAAAAAAAATGAAATTTACTAGTGAAAATTAGGCAACACGACAATCGAAAATGTTCTTCAATCGTACTCTTAATTGACCACCGACTGAGAAAATAAAGTAATTTTGACGTTCCTTTATCTATCATTTATAGCACTTTTTATGTCATTTTAGCCCAAAAAACTTACCAACTGACTCCCAAGATCGGCTGATTTCCCTTTTAGATCGGCCATGATGTTGCATGGATCTACGGTCGGATCGAGACTACCTATAATCTTGAGGGGTTGGCGGGAGTATATCCAGAAAAATTCACGCCTCCTTCCCCGGAATTCAAACTTTCCTGGTTTCGAATGATTCGTAGAAAAAATGCCGTTTCAAGCATTTTTAATTATTTCCAGCTCTTCGCGCATGCGCATTTTTTGACTGTTTTGTTCAATTTGTACGAATTATTCAGATTCTTTCCGAAATTTTATATTTTTACGGTATAGAAAGATAAAGCATTGTCATAAACGCCGAAAAATTTTGTTTTTGTTGCATATCCATACTTTCGAGGTCCGAAAAAGGCGCCTTAAAATTGCACTACCCCCTTTTCCATTTCCATGGTTCGCGTGTCGGGTTAAGATCAAATATGCAAAAGGACTGTTTGTTGGAAATAGAACCGCAGAATGAAAAAGGGTAAATTTCCTTTGAAATTAATGGAAAAGAAAGCCAAAATCCTTAGAAATCAGAAAAAAAAATGAGCTTGGAATCGATCAGAAAGTGTAGATAATCTAGGTTTCACTCTAATTCAACATTTAAATATACCAGTTTTGCGATTAATTTAGCTTGAAAAAAGTTCTCCGACTGTCCCTCCCCCGGGCAAGCCATGCGGTGCATCGATGGTCGGGTGACCAAGACCGAAATGGTCTATTGACCCGAAATCTTTATTTCGCAATCCCTTCCACGAATCAGAGCCGTTTATACCAGAATAGTTTGAGAACGCTACCGAAAGGCGAAAAGCGCAGAAGCGCTTAAAAACGAGAGAAAAAATTGTTGTCCATCTAATGAGAACCGGATAATAAAAATACATTACGCAATTGACAAAATAGAATTAGATCGCAGACTAAAAGTAGATATGTGAAAGAAAGAAAAATAAAATACGCTTCCGCGTACAAAGAAACAAAAAGTCGATCATACTCGTCATAGAAGCCGTAAACCTGCGTGATTTGGCGGCTTTCGTGGTTGCCTCGTAAAATCGTCACTCTTTCTTTGTATCTTACCTAAATAAGGTACTTTAAAGAGAAAAAAAGAATGATGCAAATTGAAGCGCTAAAATGCGGTCATTTTCAAAATCAAAGATAAAAAGTAAACGCGCAAAATGTATCCTTTACGACACAAGGCAATAAATAAGGCTCGTCCGATTCAACGCAATCAACCAACTCAATTAATTCCAAACATTTGAACAACACGGTACTTTCAAGCAGACTAGTAAAGTGACAGTTTCGACGGAGTAGTAGCCCCGGTCGACGTAGTCGCCCATAAATAAATAATTGGTGTCCGGCGCTTTTCCTCCCATTTTGAACAGTTCCATCAGATCGTGAAATTGTCCGTGGACGTCGCCACAAATCGTAACGGGACATTTTACTTCTTGAACATTCGACTCTTTAGACAAAATCTCTTTCGCCTGTTTAAATAGAAAATTTGAAAATGTGTCAGTTACCGACTGCTACATACGTATTTCCATCAAGGTAAAAGGTTAAACGGTAATTTTCCCATAGCGCCGAGCTACTTAATTACGTTTCCGCAGTAGGTGCGGATGCCTACGTTCTAGCCATGTCCCGAGCCCCAGCGCGGGCCCGGTATCGAGGCTTACGTCCCGGTCTCGGGCCGGGGCGAAGACATTTGCAATTATGTGTAAAAAAATCTCACTTCCTATTCTAAATTCAACGTGCGTACTACGTATCACTAGCGGATCCAGGAAAGAAATTTTTGGGGAGGCTGGTCCTAAAATTTGGAGTCAGGTATCTCGAGAACCATTATGAGATATGTAAGCGAAAATAAAGGCAGTTTTCAGCGTATCTTGGCGAGCTCTAAACGATGATGAAGACGAATTTCCGTATAAAATTTCAAAAATTTTTCACCTTACTCAATATTGATATGCAGAAAATTGATCATTTAGCTATCTGCACAACCGATTTGTTATAATTTAATTCATGAGTGATTTCTTCTCTCCTGTCTTTGTATTTAATCACTGTGCTTTACGGAGAAAGATTAAACGAATAATCAATTTTAAAAAAATATGACATATTCTGCATGTCGAGCTCAAATTTGAGCGGTTTTTAACGGGCTAGACAATAAGAAAAATACATAAACAATAAATCCGGCGCGAAGTGCCGCAAAGGAATCAACATATGCTGCAAGTCTAGCTCAAATTTGAGCGGTTTTGAAAGTCCTAGAAGACAAAAAACATAGATAAACAATAAATCCGGCGCGAAGCGACGGAAAAAAATTTCCATCTTCTGTAAGATGGCTGATTGAAAAAATCCGGCGCGCAGCACCAAAAAAATTGACACGCCTCTATGTCTAACTTAGATTTGAGTGATTTTGGCGGTTTAGAGGACAAAATCATACATAAACAAATCCGGCGCGAAGCTCAGGAAAATTTTGAGTTTAAATAACTCAACAACACGCTAAAAACCTATTTTGGAGGTGTTTTAGACGCGCTTCGTCAATTTTCCATTTTTCCCTCTGGGGAACCCTTGGGAGAAACAAAATTTCTTTTTCATTTCGGGGATGGGGCGATTCTGCCCAGACGGTCCAGTCACACATTTACATTACCGACTATGCCTTAGACAAAAAAATGCAAAAAATGCAAAAAATGCAAAAAAATGCACCTCGCTCTTGCAGCTGAAGGATCTGGGGATGCGCTCAGACGCCTCCAGTGGGACCAAATGCGGAGCCCGGCAAAAATTTTGTAAAATAAAATGTTGAAATGTAACTTTAAAACTTTCATAAAATCGGCCGAATTATGGTCCTAAACTCAGCCTAAAAACAGTTAACCAGCTCCTTCATATTATAAACCATTACAAACCCTTGCTTTTAAATGCGTTCTGGACTGAAAAACGAAACGAAACGAGAAATTGCCGATAATTAACACACTTTTAATTAACAGCACTGGAATGTTTTGGCTGCTTCAAGCACAATGCTGGAACAATATAACGAAAAATAATGATGAATCGGCGCGAATCGCCGAAAATTTTTGAAGGTTTTGCGTTTTAAGCTCAATTTTGAGCGCATTCCAACCAGTGTTTTTTGAATTCGGCAAAGATTTTTGTCGATGTACAAAGACTTTCCGGGACCGTCTTTGTACATGTATATACAAAGATTTTTGAGAAGACCAAAATTTCAAAAAAGGTCTGAAATTCGCAAAACTTTTCGGCGATTCGCACCGAAATAAGTAATTGTGTATTCTTTTTATATTTATACTGGCAAAAATTGCACTTTAAAAGGAAAATGTCAATTTTAGGCGCTTCGCGCCGTTTTAAGACGATTCTTAGTGATTTTTGCCCTTAGAGACCCAGAAATTAGCTAAAATACACTACCAAAAGTCGAACAACTCTGTTTTACCACACTAAAATCGCTACTGTACCGTATTATAGTACCAGTGATCGTACGGGGTCAGATTTTCACCCCCGATCGGGGTCGGGGTCGGGGATGAGAAACCCCGGTTTTCGGGGTCGGGGTCGGGGTCGGGGTCGGGGTCGGGGTTGAAGATTAACAATTAACATTGCATGATTACATATCAATTTGAAAAGGATAAAAACGATACCTTCACTTGTTTGTAGAGCATACTAATAAAGCTGGTTATGTTCAACATTTTATTTTCATTCCAAGTTCAAGCATGGTTTTAGCAATTTAGCATTACTTTCAATTTTAATAACTAATCGCTCTCGCTTTTTCGTATTCTTCCACAGTTTTTCATAACAGTTTTCTGTAGCACAGTGATTGTAGAGGAGCCAATGGCGCGAAGCGCCGAAAATTTTCGAAATTTTTACTGTTTTCCTGTAGAATTTACGCCTTTTTATTGACAAACAGTTCGCAAATCATAAGTGGCGCAAAGCATCAAGAAATTCAGTCATATTTTGCCGCCCTAAGACAATAATCGGCGGTGCTAAGCGCAGGAAAATGTTGACGTTTTTACTCTTTAAACTCAATTTATACCGCTTAAATCATACAGAACAGATAAACTAATTGCGGCGCGAAGCGCCGAAAATTTTTAAAAATTCCTAATCCTTTTACCTTTTCTGTCCTCCTAAAAATCTCTTTCAACATGTAGAACGAGATTGTACGGCTGGGGTCTAAGGTGGCGCGCTCAAGCGCCACCAGCAAGGTCAGAGCAGAACCCCGAAAATTTTGTAAAAAAGCAAGTGAGAAGACATGAATTTAGTAAGCACGAATAAGCATCAAAGAACTAAAATAAAAGGCGCAGTAAAGGAATAACTCAGTGAGCTAGTAATTAACAGCAATATAATCTAGTCTACGAATAATCGGTCACATCGTACGCAACATAGTGTATTTACTACAAAGCTCATTCTAGCTTCTTTCGATGACGTTTTCTACATTTTTCAAAGGAATTAATCTTTATCAGCAACAGAGCGCGTACAAGTCTTCTACAAAAAAGATAAACAGAATAATAATTCAGGCCCGAACTCGGGCCTGGCCTCTAAAACCGGGCCTGTGGACCCCGGACACCTAAAGACCAGCCGAGCCCGGGTACCCGGTTGATCCCTGGGTATATACCACCTATAGATAATCCTAGATCCGCCACTGTAGGGAGCGGTACCCCAGTTATTCTAAAAACAGTCAAAAATGAAAAACTGTCCGAAAATTTACCCTTCATGTGCGAAATAGCGGTTTTTCGGCGTTTTAGGCTGTCTAATTTTATTTGAAATCACTTTTCATGCAACATTTTCAAAAAATTTCCTGTATTCTCTGACAATTTGTTGCGAAAAAGCCATTAAGTTTCTTTGACTCAGCCAAAATTCGGCGCTACTGCCGAAAAATATGTGCAATTTATGCGGAAAGCTTGATTTACTGCTCGATTTCGTGTATTTGTTGCACTTAAAGCAGAACGTCGGTAAATTTTAAAGGTTATGCATGAAAAGGAGTTCCTAATCCTAGTTTACAAATCATCATAAAAGTAATTAAATGTCATTCATCGGTACTACCCGGCGATATGCGCCGGAAAAATCTGAGAAATTATAATCACTGACGATTAAAAATCATCACAAATTACATATTGACATTTTATTTCGCCAACTTCTGCATACCTTATCGCAAAGCACTTTGACTTGGTTTTCGGTCAATTGTTTACATTCGTATAATTGTTCGATCCATTGATCCAGTTCTTTCAAAGTGGCTATGTCCGATAATTCACCCATCAAATGTCAAAATACTAGAAAATGACAGCAAATAATACAGAGTGCAAGGGCACAATGATAGCAGCACCTTTGATAATAAAAGAGATTATATACAAGTAGTAGGCTTATCAAGGCGAGAATGGGTAGAGGGGAGTACCTACCTCAATGAAATTTTCATAGGAATGTCCAGTTAAGGAACTATCTATGTAGGTTTCTGACCTTCCTAGCATAAAAATAATCAAATTTTTGGCCAGTCAAGCCATTTCTTCAATAAAATAGCCATTTCAGGGTTGGAAGGCTGAGTTTTTTGAATCTGGGCTTTTGGGCTTTTAGTAGGTTTTTTGGGTTTTTTGAATGCCAAAAATCATTGTTTTGGGTTTTTTGGGTTTTGTCGAGTTTTTGGGTCAGGTTGGGTCGACTACTCGACCCGACCCGATGCAAAAACCTGACCCGTGGGTTGGGTCGGGTCGGCAGAATACTGACGACCTTGGGTCACGGGTTGAGGGTGCGGGCTGGGATTTACCAGTCGGGTTAAAAACAAGGTTCTCCATTCTAAAGATTAAAACTTCAATTTCAGCTAAACAACTATCTGTAAATGTCTCAAAGTTAAATTGCTCACAAAAAATAAGCCATAGGTATATTTAGCGCAATATATAGGTATGTAAATAGCTTATTCAACACGTTGCTGCAATGCAACGACAGCAGCGTATGCAAAAATATCTGCAGTAGAAGGGGGGAACAAAGCGGATAATAAGTTTGTCCTTTGCCCTTTGCTGGAATAAAGAACTCGGCTAAACTTAAGAATATGGTACTTTTAGAAAAGGAGCAAAACGAATACGGAATGCCGAAATTTTTTTGCCAAAATGGTAGAACATGATAAATTGATAAGCGGAAAAAAAATTTGGTGAAAATCTGAGCCATACTTGCCAAGTTGCAGGCAACTCTCTAAGTGAGTGTTTGGTGGGACAATTAAACGGCTTGATCCAAGGATTAACACATTTGTCAGAAATAAATAATATGGGCTGAAATTACGGGAGGAAGTATAGCAATGAAGGAGAAGAAATAAAAAAGGCGCGAAAAACTGTTTGAAATTTTAAAAAACTTAAAAAATTTTCATATTTTTTGCATGTTAGTTCGGTTTTGCTTGACAAGATATACAAAAATCTAAGTTTTTGCTTCTATTATACTTAGGCCACACATGCACATAGGGGTGAGGGGTATTACACCCCCCTCGCGGGGTCAGATAGACCGGTACTGTCTGGCGATTTTGAGCAAACAGGTCTTGTTCTGCATCATTTTTTGACATCAAAATCAGTAAAAATGTTAAAAAATTTTTCGGCACTCAAAAAGCGCCAAAAATTGATAAATTTTTGCATTTTTTAGTGTTAAAAGTGATATAATGCAGTCAAAATGGACTAAAATGCTTTTAAAATGTGTCATTAACACGAAAAAACGTTTTATAGGCACTTTTGACCATTTTGATCATTGAAACAGCAAAAAAATGTGAACGTTAAATTTACTGTTTTAGATTTTTGGCATTTCACCCCCCTGCCGACCCTGACCTTGTGCACCTATGACTTAGGCTTAGGCTTAGTATATCTAAAAAGTTGTTTTAGGCTGCTTCGGTGGAGGTCACTCCCACTCAGGTTGATGTATAGATGCTTAGGTCGATGTTTAGATGCTTAGGTCGATGTTTAGATGCTTAGGTCGATGTTTAGATGCTTAGATCGATGTATAGATGCTTAGGTCGATGTATAGATGCTTAGGTCGACGTAAATTGGGTATCTGCATGTGATTCTGCATTCGGCTATTTGAATCTTCAAATACTTAGGTCGAGAAGATGCTTGCTTAGGTCGAGAAGAGGCTAATTAACGAAACCCATAGCTTTTGTAATATTGATCAATGATCATAGACGGATGAATTTTTTTCCGCGCTTTCTTTCAACATGTTCTAAGTACTGAGCGAAAAAATTCGCTTTTCTGAAGTTTATTTCTCAGTGGCTATTCTGAAAGTACCATATTCTTAAGTTACTCCAAAGAACTCAATGAAATAAGCATTTATATAAGTGACATCAAAATGTTTAAAAAACTTGCTCTACATACAAGGTTATGTGAGACACGGCACCACATGAGCGTAAATAGCTAAGTATGATTGCATCTGTGTTGGTGGATCCCACCTTATTCATTTTCATTCATTGCACTGTTTTTCCTTATGAGATTAGCTCTGTATTTGCGTGAATAAGAGTACCTACATACTTACGTACCTTACAATCAGGGTTTGGCAAGGCTGGGTTTTTTAACTTGGGTTTTTTGGGTTTTTTGTGGGTTTTTTTGGGTGCAAGAAATCGTTGGGCTTTGGGTTTTTTGGTTTTTTATCCATAGATTAAGAATTTATTTGAAATGGAATTAAATACTGTGTATTGTCAATGTTTTTTGTATCATGGTTGTTCCTTTTACAATTGCTTTGTGATTCCATGTTAGCTGATTTTGAGCACGATTGCAATGAAGAGGAAGGGGATACTTCAGTGATGGATGGATAAGATTACAGTCACAGGAATTTTTCTAATATGGTTTTGTCTCCGATTCAGCTAAAAATACTTTTTCTGATAGATTTCGAGAACGCTGAGTCCAGAAAAAACCGTTTGGGGAGCTGACGAATATTTGTGGAGATAGAGCCCTTCAAACTTGCAAAAAACGTGATTATTTCAATCTTCTAAGGGCTCTATCTCCACAAATATTCGTCAACCGCTTAAACGCTTTGTTTTTCTGGACTCAGCGTCCTCGAATCTATCAGTAAAAAATTATTTTTAGGAGAATCGGAAGACAAAAAAATTTTTGAAAAAAAAATTATGCAAAAAAAATTCTCCTAAACCCAATTTTTAACATTTCTACATTACAGTTCTGACATTAACAAAGACGAAGCAGGGGTGTAATCGATTCATCACGGTTATTATTTTAGACTTGCCGTGCATATCAAATTGGTGCCAGCTGATGGTCTAAGCCTAAGGCACAATTGGGGCAAAATTTGTCTCAGGCTTAGACCATCAGCTGGCACCAATGTGAATACACTTTCTAAGCCTAAGCCTAAGATGTTCGTATAAGCAAGCTGGTGAGTTGTGGGCAAGTATATATCTATTTGCCAAAAATTTAGATCGCATGGATCTAATCACCAAATTTTATCTAATATGGTTTTTTTCTCAATTTTCCCGAAAATAGTGTTTTTACGCTTTTTTAACGTCAGAACTGTAATGTAGAAATGTCAAAAATGGGGTTTAGCATAATTTTTTTTGCAAAAAATTTTTTTGTCACCGATTCTCCTGAAAATAATTTTTTCTGACAGATTCGACAACGCTGAAGTCCAGAAAACAAAAGCGTTTAGGGGAGGTAACGAATATTTGTGAAGATAGAGCCCTAAGAAAAATCGAAATGATCACGTTTTTTTGCAAGTTTGAAGGGCTCTATATTCTACAAATATTCGTCAGCCCTTAACGCTTCTCATTTCTGGACTCAGCGTCCTCGAATCTATCAGAAAAATTATTTTTAGGAAAATCGGAGACAAAACCATATTAGAGAACTTTAGCCGCTAAATCCTAGTGTCTGACTGAGCATTTAAGAGACAGATGCATATGTATAGGTATGTGGCATGGATTGTGCTTGTGAATGACCAATTTTGTTGTTGAATTTTGTGTATTAGCTGAATAAAGTTGTTGTTTACTTGTTTCGTTTTGTGTCATGAAGCTGTTGAAGTATTCTCAGCTGCTGTCTATAGCTCGAGCTAGAATTTTTATAAAAAAACTCATAAAAAACCCTAAAAAAACCCAAAAAACCCAAGAAAAGCCATAAAAAACTCAAAAAAAAACCCAAAAACCCAAAATTCGAAATTTTCAAATCTGTGTTCTTTCCATCCCTGCTTACAATTATTGGTCGAATTTTGATTGAGAATAGTGTAAGCGCCCAAATTCTCAGATGAGTAAAATTCTTTGAAGTTCAACTTTAATGGGAACTGGTAGTACGTGAATGCCAATATTTCTAGCCGCCCCGCTTCAGATCTACTAACTTTCTATACCTAATTGCTTGCTTCTGTAAAGCCGAGGTTGTAGTGTAAAACGGTCAAAATGGCAAAATTTCCTCTTACTTTAGTGTCAAGTTTGTAATTCACTCTACCTATTTTTCTATAAAAAGTTGAACGTAATATTCTGGGTGAAACATTTTAGAAAATCTCGGATGTTTAACGCTTAAAAATGTCAAAAAATTATGAAATTTGTCTGCTATTAAGAGACTGTTCTAAAGTCTCGGGTTTTTTCGGGTCGGGTTGGGTCGGACAGACCCCGATATGCGCTGGGCTGCGAGTTGGACCCTGCAGGTTGGGTAGACATCTGACTCTTGCGTGTCGGGTGCGGGTCAAAACTGCAAACCCGATTTTCATCTTCTAGTTCAGGCAGGATTAGGACGATCGGGAAATTTGCAACAGGCACAGTAACTATGGCAATTAATATACGCTCTTTACGGTAAAATAGATAACTTTTGTTTTATTTAATCCAACAAACAAATTACTGACAAATTTCATCGCCACAGCGAATGCCCATGTCAGCAGAAGCATTTCAACAAAATAGAAAGAGTGAAATACATAATAGAAAAAGCAAAGCAGTAATACAAATACAGCTCATAGAAAGACTGTTGTGCAGTCATAAAGGCAGTGCTCAAACTGCCCAATCCAAATATCCCACACCCACTACTACACATACATACTAAAAAGAAAAGTTTTATTATTCCAAGCTATGCACATATAAATCTAATCTTTTTCGAAATTCTTGAGAATTTTTCCTATTAAGGTGATTCGAAAGTATAAACAATTCAGCCAATCGACGAAGAGCAATTTCTTAGTTACCCTCCTCTCTCGCAACAACTGGTGCGCTAATTATAGTACAATGAGCGATGTAACATATTTCGCCGCCGCTTCCCTCGAGCGGTCTACCGGTATGTAGGCATAATACTCGCTTTGTAGCGAGAAATACGGAGTTCCATTCCGCGCGTCGTCAAATATTCTTTCTGTCCGAAGCTGTCGATTTCCCTCTCACAGCTCCTAGTCATATAGGAGCCAAACTGACCACCCAGCAGACTGCCAAAGCACACGGTTTAAGAGCCAGATAACGACACTGTAAAACATAATCTGTTGTATCTAAGCGAACAATTAGCGTGTAACTGGCTGCCACTTAAAGTTATGTAGTACTATGATGGCAAGAAAATTTCGCTTTGATCGAATATGAAAATCAATTTCTTACGACACTAAAATTTAGTTTTGATTCAACATGGAAATTTTTGTGCTGTCGGTCGCTTCTCGATCTAGGACGTTTGGGCCCGGCCGTTTTGGTGCGGCCATTTAGGCGCGACCGTTTTGACGCAGCCGTTTTGGCGCAAGGACATTTTGGCGCAGGACTGCTTTGGCGCGGCTGTTTTGGCGCATCCGTTTTGGCACAAGGACGTTTTGGCGCAGCCGTTTTGGCGCAGTCATTTTGGTGTGAGTGTTTTTGTGTAATTTGATGACAAAATTTGAATGTCTGATTAAGAAAAACATGGACCGCTATCTAAGGCGTTTTTCTATCTTTGCATCGTTTTCATGGTGAAAATTATGGGGTCTTTATACTCGAATTCTTCTAAAGATAGAATAAATAAAAAAATTCGATATACGGGTCAGAAAGAATACTTTTCGTTGTTTGTAATCAAGATCTAATCATTTTGCGCATCGACTCTACTTCTTGATTAGGTTAAGACGAGAATAAATTATACCGTTCAAAATTTTATTGAAAAACCCTTCCTTCCAATTATGTAGCTATAGTGATTTCTAAATGAGCTACAGTAAGTAGGGAAAATAGACTTACATAGTTCATCCTCGAAACAGATTTGCTGAAAAAGCTCTCGGATAAATGAAACAGAAGGTACCGCTCCCGGATCGGATACACACACGAAGGCTTTTTTGAAGGAAAGAAATAAAGAAACAAGATCTGATTACAGAGTAATGTTTCACATGTTGCGGTATTTCATCGTCGATAAGGCATGGTGGCTTAGAAGATTGGGTCATCCTTTTTGGATGGGGAGGACACGATATCTGGTATTTTAGAATTCAAAAGGCCTCCGAAATAAAATTTGATTTTTTCGTTGCTCGCAAGTTTTTGATGTCATTAGCCTGTAAACATATGTAAGGAGTGTTTCCTGCCTTTAAATTTAGTTGTCCGTCACTTATTTTATGGTACATAGAATTGTTAGCTTCACTTTTTTAATAGGCCAATTATACAGTTAAATGAAGCAAGAACAAAACATCCACACGAAATCTGCTTTCAAAGCGCGCTGAAAATTGTTTCCCCGCATGGCCGTTTATGAAATTAACCTAATGAGTTGAGCATTATGTGATGTCAGGCGATCTAAGTTGTCACCGGGTTAAACTCAACCAAAAAATCTGCGGTATGTATAGCCCGTTTCAAATATACATACTTCGCACGTAATTTCTAAGAATTTTCATCGACATTAAGCCAAGGGTTACGATAATTCTATATAGGATCAATGCTATAATCGCAATCTGCTAGTTTATTGTCGACGACTTTAAAATTTATGAACGAACTTGTGTGAAACAGACTATAGATAACGTCGATATTTCAAATACGGTGACGTCTAGGTCCCAAAAATAGCGCTTTAGCCGTTAGCGAGCCACAAAAATGCTTCGTTAATGATGACTACGCTACAGTGCACCGAGTATTGATGATCTCCTATGTACATCGTCCCAGTAAGATGATATTTGCCAGACAAATTCATTTCCATTACACTTAAGTAAAAAGCTCTCAAATGAATTAAATATGTAGGTAAGTACCATATGTGGGCGGCGAGAAAATTCTGGGGGATCGGGATGGGTTGACATTGGCAAAAATGCTACTACAAATAGAATTCTGTAGGTCTACAGTAATCAGTGGGGAGGTTTAGGAGGTTTAACTTCTACGGGGGGAGGGAGCACAAACCCCCAAAACCTTCCCCCGCCCATGTGTGGTAGGTACCCACCTCGCACATCTGAACCGGAGGTCCATTGACAAATCAAATACCGAAAAAGGGCAAATTAATGTGAAACAGAGTAGGTGCACTTGGGTGTGATTTTAATTAATAAGCAAAAGTCTGTGCCTTGGTCGATCATACAGTAAAATTTCTTATTGAAAATGTCACGCGCTTCACGTTATACCAACCACCTTTACATAATACGTACAAAAACGGACGTAAAAATAAATCAGTCAAGCAAATCCTTGGCTCCAAGATGCTGCGGGTCTTGGCTCGGATAATGAACCGACGTCGTCGATGCAGATTCCTTTGGTGGTGGCGGCAAGTGAGTGGCGCCAGAGGGCAAAGGAGGAATGAATGGCACCCGGGGCACAATGAACGGCACCAAAGGCGGCGGGCGCATTCCCGGTATCATATCACAAAAAGGATTAACGGAAAATTGCTCGCCAGACAATTGATTCCCGAACAGTTGCTCACCAAGCAATTGCTCGCCAATTACCTGTCGCGCTTAACTCACTTAAATTAGCTAACTCGCTTTTCATTGAGTGTTGTTCTATTTATGTGAATTAACGCGTTACAGGAGAGATTGTGTAGTGGATTCCCCAGCCAAACTCAGCCGTGATACCGATCTCACCCCACCACAAGAGATGAAAATAGCATTCCTGGCCATTTCAAAATGATTGTCGCTGTATTTTTGAGCTAAGATTGAAAGCTATTTATCCTTTATCGTATATGGTCAGCTGCCTCCAGTCTCCACCACCCATAATTTTGGGCCAACACATTTATGAGCCGCTAAGTGCTATAAAATTCCATGCGGACAATCAGACCGTAGATGTAATGACTCTGGGGGGGCGGTGTAAAGATTTTTCGGAGGTCAAAAAATGGCCTTAAAAATGGTGGTATGGCGATAAAAACACGCATTTTTCGACGTTTCTCATCAAGCACTATCCATTGGCATCAAAAAATTGCAGAAAAAAACGAAAAAAATTTTCAAAAATTGAATTCTGGGGGGGGGTATTTTGATTTCTGGGGGGGGTATTTTGGTTTCTGGGGGGTGCATACCCCCCAAACCCCCCACGCCCAGGTGTGCTCAAGATTATGGTTAGAGGAGACAGTTGACCATTTAAAGTACAGGGCAAATAGCCATCAATTTTAGCTCAAAAACATAGCAAAAACCATCTAAAAATGACCTAAAAATGAAATTGGTCGCTTGAATCTCGAGGCGGGGCGAGATCGGAGCTCGGCTAACTCAATCCACCACCCAATCTCTCCAGTAAAGCGCATGACTTAGATAAATAGAATAACAATCAATAATGCTAACGTAAGCAAGCTTGACAAGTAAATGGCCAGCAATAGCTGGACAAGCAATGGTCAAGCGAGCAATTGTTCGGCGACCAATTGTTGTTGGGCAATCGCTCGCGAACAATTTTCTGGACCCGCACGAAAAGTGACATCTTTTATAATACAAGGACGAAAGGCGGTGATCGACCGGGCTCATGAAAACCGAGCCCGGTGAGGGCTTACGTGCTTAAAGATACAAGTGTATAGATATATACCTACTAGCTATTAAAAATGCTCCGATGGCACAAAAAGGGCGAATAAACTTTGAATTGTGGATTACTAAGGATGAACGAGTAGGGGACTAGGAAAAAGATACCTATGTATATGTCTAAAGTTGCAAAATCTGATAAAAATAAGACTTGCTCTAAGCAACGCGAAAAATCGAACTATATTCTGCGGCCTCTCGAAGAAATATAACCTTCCTTAAATAATTTTCAACGCTTCGCATATGAGTGTATAAATATGATATAAAATGTATACTTTCTGTAAACTGCTTGCAAGTTGGAGAAGCTACCTCGCTTCGCATCGTGATTGATAGGAAAATAAGTGCGATTGTATTAACAGGTGTCTTATTTTGTTATCATGAGCATTAAAAGCGAGCAAACCTGGCGTCAATTGCTTAGTGCACAATCAATGCGGGCATGCGAGTATAACTACATGTACGCCGTTTCAAGTAAGCTTTCGCGTTTCCGTTCGCTTCAAACCAACAATGGGTTTGATTGTCTTGAATGCATCGACGTTTGCTAATTCATTCAATTGACTTACAAAGTTGCTCCTACTTTACTACATCTACTTGCGTAGCTAACTTGCTGCTTTTTCAATCGTTTTTTTGGTTCAAAACTTTACCTCAATCTGCAGGCCGCAGAATATACTTCGATTTCTTGCGTTGTAATTTCAGACTTACGAATCTGATTGATATGTCTGATTTTTAACAGATTTTGCGACTTATGGGTAGCTTTCCCTAGTCCCCTCCTTTAAAGGTTAAAGGTTAAAGGAACGGCTATTCACCCACAGTGGGTATTACCTGCACATCAGAGACGTGTTTCTCGCTGAGATACCGCAAGGGGTCGCGACTCCCAAGGGCTTTAACCTCCGCCACACAAGTGCAGCTTCCCATTCATCGACCCCGGAGGGATGAAAGGCTGGGTTGGCCTGCCGAAAAGAACAGCGTCAACGTGGTTTCGAACCTAGAACCTTGCGATCCGTAGGTTTAAGTGTTAACCACTTGGCGTCTCCCTTTACATCCTATTAATCCACAATCCCAAGTATATTCGTCCTTTTTGTTCCATCGGAGAATTTTCGGTTGCTAGTCCCATACTTATTCTTCAGAAAATCCAAAAAATTAGCCTAAGACTTTTCGACAGGAATCCAACCACACACACACACACACACACACACACACACACACACACACACACACACACACACACACACACACACACACACACACACACACACACACACACACACACACACACACACACACACACACACACACACACACACACACACACACTCACACACTCACTCACACACACACACACACACACACACACACACACACACACACACACACACACACACACACACACACACACACACACACACACCAGACGGAAAAACAAAATAAGCCGCCCCTGCTCTTATGACGTAGGATCCGCTGAAACGATAGATCGTTTTATTCATGCTGCACAGTATTTACATTTATAAATACATATCAGACTCTTAGCTGCACTTCACTGCAGTGATTCATGGTGAAATGACACACAAAAACACAATAATGCCGAGACAAAAAGTGAATATGAACTCGATGAACAGAACTTAGGAGGATATTACGATAATCAGATGCTTACAGGAAGTCCCAAAATAGTACGGACTAGCAGTTTTAATCCATTTTCTTTTCAGCGACAAATATTGCTAACTTGATGGTACCGTTCGAACGTACGTATTAACTTCTAAAAGTTTTAAAACTTTGTTATTCATTAGGCCCGGGGCCCTTTCAGCCGGGCCCGATTCTGCCCCGACCGGCCGAGCTCGGGTACCCGGTCAATCACTGATGAAAGGGCCAAAATTCTGGTTGCCCGAAGAGGGTTCAAAAACTTCGAGGGTAGGCATGGAACAGAGAACGTCATTTTCGTCGTTTCTCATATGAATCTTTCAGCGCGCACGAAAAAAGCGAACAAGGAAAATCTCAAAACGTATCTTCGCGGTTTTCAATTTGTGAGGCCCGACCAAGCCCTTTGTATTAACTGCAGAGATTATATAGGTATACTAGTCAAAAAATAATACACGTGTTAGATTTCTAATTTAGACGGTGAGTCGGACCGGACACGATTTGAGTCGTAGCCGGGGATGGATTTACGACGGAAGCGAGGGGGAAGGGACCGACACATAAACGGACCAAATTCTGGGGAATCTGGTTAATGTACAAAAAGGCAAAATCCCAAAAACATGCCAAAATTCAATTCTGGGGCGTACAAGATTCTGGGGATACTTTACTTACGATCCCCCCACGCCATATGTGGAGCCGGAGCACCCCCATCGGCTCAACATGGTTTCGTGAGATAGAGAATAGAAATGTAATTTGCAAGCAGTTTTGGCCATCGCTGATAGTATTTCTCAAATTTTTCCGGCGCTTTCCTCGGACGATACCTATAAATGAAATTCGCTCCTTTTCTTGGCGGCCTAGAACCCGTACTTTTGCGCCGGGAATAAGTTTTTTTGAGAGCAATATTTCCATCATTGCTAAAATAAATTCTGGAGCATTAAAAAAGCTATTTCTCGGAACACTTTTCTTCCATTTAAATTGAAATTTAAAAATCTTCGACCATTCGCGTCAAATACATACATCAACAGGCACGTAGCTGTGGGGGGAGTGGGGGGGTCCGGACCCCCTAAAATTCAGAAAAAACCGGGAAAATAGGACTTTTACACGTTATTTTTTGTGCTATTTTTGGCTTAGACCCCCAAAATTGGTGTTGGTCCCCACCCCCAAAATAGGAGGGCCAGCTACGTGCCTGTACATCAATGGGCTTTAAGTGCACAAATCAAGCGTCTGAACGGAAATTTAATTAATGTCGAAAAGTTCCAAAAGTTTGAAACTTTTCGGATTTGAAACGATTTTCTCCGATTCAATACGACAGAAAACGCCATTTTGCAAATAAAGGGTGAATTTTTGAACCTACATATTCTCCCTAACGTCTTCAGAAAAAAATAGAGTAACGACCATACGTAGGCGTGGGGGAATGGGGGGTATGCGCTTCCTGCTTAGAAGATCAAATGCCCCCCAGAAACCAGAATACCCTCCCCCCAGAATTCAATTTTCGAAATTTTTTTCCCGTTTTTTTTAGCAATTTTTGATGCCAATTGATAGTGCCCGATGAGGAACGTTGAAAAATGGTGTTTTTCGCCATACCGTCATTTTAAGACCATTTTTTGGCTTTTGCAAAATCTTGCACCCCCTCCAGAATTTCGGTGCCGCCCGCCTATGGTAACGACCGCCTTCCTTACCGACCGAAATTCTAAATTCGCCACGAATCGAAGCCATTTAGATTCCGCTTGATTCCCTCTTGAAACAATCAAAAAAATTTTCCAATTTAAACATATTCAAATTTTTTTAACTGCTATTTTATTGAAAAGAGTTCCGTCAATTTTCAAAGTAGCGTGTTTGTTACCCGGTGCAAACATGAACGGCGGCATAGGCGGCGGGGGCATCAAAGGATTGTTGCGTTGCGAAGCGGGCGGCGCTTCCACTTTCTGCTTCTTGCTTTCCGGTCCGCCAGCCTCGGATAAGTTGAAAAAATCGACCGCCGGCAAGGCTATATTGAACGAAAATATTGATAAAAGCGGGAGAATACGATAAAACGAAATCTCGCAATTTTTCTCAACAGCCAAATTTACATTATAGATTACAATACAACTATAAATTATTGTCTTAAATGATAGGTAGCGCGTTAGGGCGTACCTATAATATACTTGGACCCGTAAGCGCGGGGAGGGGTTGCGGAGAGGGGTACGCGACCCACCCCTAGAAAGCCGAATGCAACCTCCAGAAACCAAACTACCCCAGAATTCAAGTTTTGAAATTTTTCTTGTTTTTTCGGCATGTTTTTTCGCCATACCACCATTTTTAGGATCAGTTTTTGACCTTTGAAGAATCTTGCACCCGCACCCCCTCCCCATAATATTGGTGCCGCCCACCTATGCCTGGACCCCCCAAAAGTTACTGCCCCCCTACAGCTACAACGGGAGATTTCTGTTTTGCGCGCTTTTTTTAAAAGAAAGATAATAAAAAATTCGCTGCCCCTGTTTTTTTGTTTATTTTAATCAATACTCGGTGTGTAAAGAGCGTGTTAAGCTTTACTGTAACGTTATTACATATGGATTTTTAAAATTTAGGTCGGTTGCGCGACTTTATATCTCAGTTTTGCACACTCTTTCATCTAAGGGGATGAAACCCCCCACCCCAACCCCCCCGATCGTGTAAGGTAATACCGCCTCGTCAACGCATACAGCAGCCAAATTCTGGGGGAATAAAAACCGGCAAATATCCTAGAAAAACATTCCACAAATCAAATTCTGGGAGTTATTGATTTTTGCCGAGGTGTTTAGATTCTGCGGATGAAAACCCCAACGTCTACGTGCGCCCCGCACGCCCTATGCGCGCGTACGTTAGCGAGTTCGTTACCGACAGTGACAGTGGGCTCAAATTCGCCCGATTAGAAAAAATACTCCTCGGCGCACAGGGGCGTTGGGGGGTTGGCGTCAGCGATGGGTTTATACCACACCCGCGGTAGTGAGTTTTGCCCACAGAATTTTAAATTTTTGCCACGCTTTTTTGTCGGTTCGCACCACTCGGGCGCCCAATAATTTGGTCGTTGCTCACGTACGCTCATTAAGTAATCGCGATTCTCGGTTTTGCGCGTTCTTGCGCAATTGAAACGGTCGAAACTTACATAATCTATACGTTTTCAAAATTATTTGTATCAGAATTTTTGAAAAAAATTTCTCTAAAATACTGACGGCTGATCAGAAAGCATTCTTGATAAAACGCGAAAGATTCAAAAAAATTTCCTTAATCTGAGCATTTTCGTTCTACCGAAGAATTTTTAATGCAAATTCGTCGCAATGTAATCAATTTGGCTCACTCTGAGGCAATCCGGGAACTGGTTCGAATTTTTGACCGGTCGTTTCGCCCAGCTGGCCAATCAAAGTTTGCTGCGCCTGCGTTTTTCCCCAACGCACCGTTACTCGCCTGTCCTTCAATATCAACTTGTTAAACGTCTTTTCGACGGCTTTTTCGGCCGCATCGCGGCTGCTGTACTGCACGAAGCAGCAGCCTTTGTTCGGTATCACGCAGACGGTGCGCAATTCGCCAAATTGATAGAAATAATTCCTGCCGAAATATCAAAACGTCGACGCATTTCAAACTCAAAAATAAACAAGAAACCGAGCGCTTTACGCAAATTCTGGACAAGCTACGCGCTACGCGATAATCATAACGATCCAGTTGATGATAATGAAAGAATGACGCACTCGGAGGGGGCATCGGGGGCGTGCGTGATTTTGGGGGTTCGATGAGGAGTTTCATCCCTTCGGAAAAAATTTCACCCACCCAGAAATTTTTTCATCCCCCCCAATTTTGCGATTTTTCAAAAGTTTTCAAAAATTTCCTGAAAAATTCGTAGAAAGGTGCTTTTTACGGCGTTTTTAGCCACCTATTCGCTCAAAGGTCTAAAATTATCGGCGCTTCGGCGTGGAATACTCACGTTTTAAATGTATTTGTTGAATTTGTTCAACTTTTTGATTTTTCTTCGAGATTTTTTCATATTTACGCTCTAGAAAAAATAGAGCGACGTCGGAGAGCGCCGTAAAATGAGTTTTTGACGCGCTCCCTCCACCAATTTCGGGCCCAAAAAAGGCACTTCGAAATTTCACCCTCCCTTCCCAGAATTCCCACGCGGCGCGTCCGATGCGGGGTATCCCCTACCGGCATTTTTGAAAGGCGTACCCCTCGAGGCAGTTTTGGGACCTAATCCGCCGCTCGAACCGGGAAAAACCGTCAAATGATATCGAATGGTACAATTTTAAATACAAATAGCTGATTATTTACGGAGCAACGGAATGTTCAATTCGTCCATTCGGACACTTTTGTTCCATAATTTTTTATATATTCGATGTAACGCGTCATTCCATCGCACTTATTTTTATTTGTTTTGATTTAAATTCAACCACAAAAATTCATGAAGAATAAAATATTTACAACGAATAATTATCAAAATTTGTCATAAAATAGCAAACTTAGTATATCATTCCCCCACGACTAGTGATCGAGCGAAGGTCCGTTTCTCACCTTCGGCCGAAGCCGAGGGCCCTATAATGTACATTGTGTAGATAGAAAGAATAAATAGAACATCGCGAGGTTTTATACATTTAAATAGTAAGCAGATCTCATCAACAAAAGTGTAAAACAAATTCATCGAACACACCCTGTTGAAATCACAAAATTATAGCTTCTTTAACATTCAAAAAATGCAACATTCGTATAAATAGATAGGTAATCAAAAATACATTTATATAGATGGAGTGTTACGTACATAAGCGGAGCTGACAAAGTCGATTAGAATGCTTATTGCAGCAAATAACGCAAATCGATGCAATCCAAAAACGACGTACGATGACAAATAAGCTGAATAATATACAACGCTCCCTATTCATATTCATAAACTCAAAACAAAGATTTACAAGAACATTCGGCCATTTTTCGCGCCCCAAAAATGGTCGAAGGTGGCCGAAGCTCGGAGCTTCGCTCGATCGCTACTTTCCACCCAAGAAAACTTCGGTTTAACCCCTTACGCAACTTTTGAATGCGTGCATGTATGTATGACCAGTAGGCTTTCGCTGGCGGATCTATGTTTTTCCTAAGGGGAAGGGGGAGCGGTTCCCCAACTTTTCCAAAAATTGTCGAAAATAAGTACAAAAATTTGTCCTTCTTGCGCAAAATAGCGGGGCGTTTTGCGTTGTCTGATATTATTTAAAACCGCTTTTGGCGCAACATTTATTTGAAAACTTTGGAAATTTTCAACAATTTTGTCTGTAAAAAATTACGGCCAGATGTAAATGGTTCTGGCGCCACGGCAGTTTGTTTACGGCCTACTTTAAATATTTTTTAAACCCCGATAGCATCATTGATCCTGCCATAAATTTGCACCCTCTTTCTACGACATCTCGGAATTTTCGAACTTATTAGGATGCGTACCTACTCTAGAAGCTTAGAAAAATGGGATAATTAATATTTGTGACCAAATTGTGTTAACAAAAGTGTCAAGAAGGGTTACCTTTAAATGCGGTATTGCGATACGATGCGGAAACTCTGCGGTTTAAACAATGTTAAAGTAGGGTGTAAACGAATCGCTATAGCGCCCCAACCGTTGGCATCTGGCCAAAGTCTTTTACGCGGATTGAAAGAAGGCGCAAAGGCGTTTTTCGCGACGCTAACCGTTTATAAGTTTATAGTAAAGATCGGCTAAGCCGCACAAAAATCAATCAAAACGAACGTTCTATTGCATAGCGCGCGGCTTTAATTTTGGCCTGATCCTTTTATGCCGATTTTCGCGGAAAAGACTCGAAAAAGAGCATAATAGAGTCTAAATTTACCATCCGGTAAAAAAACTAATTGCATTGCGGTTCTTGAAGTTAAACACAACTTCACACCGATTAGCGAGCTACGTATAAGAGTCTCTGATGTTTGGATTTAAAGCATCTTTTCCCTGTCAAAATTGATGCAAAACAGCGTCATTAGATGATTTTAGGCAATCATAGCCTTAAATTTCGCATCCTTCCACAGCTGGTCATTTAATGAATTTAGCTGCCTTCAATTCGACCAGAATTACATCACACGCATTTCATTTAAACGATTGAATAAGATCAAACAAAAATTTACATCTGAGTTTGACCACTTATTCTTGGAAGAACTGTAAAGTAATAAATTGCTCATATACGTACAACTATTCGGCGGATAAATCTTGATTTTCCCTTACTCTTCTAAAAGTGAGGCAAATACGCTAAAGTTGAATCGCTTAATTCAGATAAATCTAGTTTTACTAAATAAACGGTCCGTCTATCAGATCCAGCTAATTGAATTCATCAGTTTACTTAAATGGACAATTTATAGGCATCTCAACAATTGTTTGGATCAATTTTAGATGAGCGTATGAGATTAACACGCTTAATTATAAATGTTTTAGCCCCGACCCGGGGCTAATCTCGCCCTGGCCCTTGACCGGGGCTCGGGACATTCCTATTGAAAATAGAAAAAAACTATGTTGAAGAATACGTTTCTGCTCTTAAATTCATCTGAGCAAAAATGTGGCTTCCTGACCGCCACTCCAGGAAAGTAATTAAACCTTATTCGAATGGAAAATTCGAGAAATTATGAGCAACGACGGCCAAAATTCATCGCAAATTACAAATCCTTTCTTTATTTCGCCAATTAATTTCGGCTAATGGGAGGCTGCCGCTCCCCCGCCGCCGTTCAATCCGCCTCCAGTCGCGCGGATTGCTTATTCCGCGTAACTAATACGCACCTTAAGTCCTTTTCCGTAATAGCGTTGTCGTCGCCCAGATTGCCCACGTACAAAGTGCTGATGGATTTGTCTTCCGGCGGCTGCAAAACGGGCAAAGCTCTCGCCCTGTTCAGCAACTTGTCGGCCACGGGGTCTTTCGAGCCGTAATAACGATCTTTGATGTTTTGGTCGGACAACGGGTCATCGGGATCGGTCGGTTTCTCGTGTCTACGGATAACAAGATACATAAACGCTTTGTTTAAGCTCGCTTCTTTACTCAATCAAACATTTAACAGGGGACTGGGGATCCCCATCCAAAGTTAGTCGTCCGCCAGCCCCCAAAGCCAGAAACTTGTTGACTCCTACCCAGCGATCGACCGAGTACCAGCGCCCGGACCGGGCCCGGCCGGTCAGGCCCGGGCCCGACGGGCCAAATAAAAGCAGTGTTAATACTTTTAGAAGTTAATGCGCTCGAATGGTACCATCGCGTTAGCAAAATTGGTCTCTGAAAATGGATTGAAACTGCTAGTCCATACTATTTTGAGACTTCCTGTACGCATCTGATCGTCGTAATATCCTCCTAGCCACTGTTTTTTTTTTTGTACGAGCCTCTTTGTACATGTACAAAGATCCCCGGAAAAGTCTTTGTACGAGCGAAAATTTTTTTGTACATATACCGTATAGATATGCAATTATATGTACACATTTTTACATACTACTAGATTGTTATCCGTGACCCGCACGCTTCGCAAAAGGTGTAACTTTGTCCTAAATTCAGCTGGTTACATTAGTTCGGCCCGAAACGCCAAAATTTTCATGAGACTTAGGTTGAAATTACACATAAAATTCGACTCAGCAAGTTAAAATGACTTGTGCTACACAATTATAAATAATAAGCGGTTGCAATGTGCTGACTGAATCTCATAATAGACACCAACTCTGCTAATGAATTTAATGCAACGCAAAGATAAAAGAGTCAATTTTATCTTCAAACGGCAGAAAACAGTGCACAGTTGTTTAATAGTTCTTTTTTCTGCATAAAATCTTTATAAAACAGTGGAAATAGATGTAAAAGATGCTTCAATCTGTACAAAGATGCTTACAGATAGATTTTGGAGTGTTTAATGCCCGCGCCTGGAGCTAAATAGAATGTAATTATGATACTCGGCGCGAAGCGCCGAAAATTTTTAGAAATTTTGCTAAAAAATACTCAAAAAAACGTTAAAATTACTATTACTTTGCCCCAAAAGTCTTTGTACATTGTACAAAGATGGCTCCGAAAATCTTTGTACGAGCCTCAAAATCTTTGTCTCGTACCAAAAAAAAACAGTGCTCCTAGCTCTATACGTCAAGTTCATATTTACTTTTGATTTCAGCATTTTTGTGTTCTTATGCGTTATTTCACCATGAATTGCCGCAGTGCGGTCCGGATAAGAGTCTGACGTGTATTTATAAATGTTAATACTGCGCAGAAATAGTGATCGGTCGTTGCGGCATAAGAAGCGAGTGGTGGCGCCGCAAAGCTTTATAATCAAAAACTCTACATCTAGTCGCGGAAGTGCGGTAGGAATCAGCTAAGATTTAAGATTGATTACACGTAATTCGTTAAGACTTCTGTCACACACAATTACAAACTAAAACTATGTTAGGACAACTATTACTCAATTTTGTTGCTAGCCAAATTCTCACGTTTCTTGCCCTTGAAATTGAAAATATATTGCAAGTTCTTGACAGAACTGCGCCGACCACAGGCGTCGGCGGATCTATAATTTGTTAGAATACCAAACAGAAATCAAGGAATGCAGCGGGAATCAGCTGATTTAATGAGTGCTCAACATTTATCTTGGCTTTTTATTATAATGAAACATAAAACGGCGCTTGAAAATTCGGAAGGTCCGAGCAAAGAACGCTAGAATCACTAAAATTAAGCCGCTACATCCCTTTTAATCAGGCACATAGAATAAAATAAATGACTTTGTTGAGAAATGAATTGGCGCAAAGCGCCCGAATTCTTTTAAATTACTTTGAAGAGTGAGAAAACCGAAGTTAATTATTTGGGTCAAAAATACTGCTTAATACTGCTTATGAAAAATGAATTTAATTATTCTCCAAGCCGCACATGGATGGTGAAATATAGTGATAAATACCGATATTAGGTGTAAACCTATACACGTATATCCTTAAGCATATAAGCCCGGCCCGGGCCCGGTAGCGTATTTTGAAAAGCCACTGAGGACTTGCTGCGGCTTTTGTTTAAGATAGGTAGGCTGGCTTAGCGTTCACCTAAATACATAACCATTACATGCGTTCGAACGTAGGCATTCCGCCTATATATCCATAATGCGTAGTAACGTACATATACGATCTAAACGCAGGCAAAATGAGACTCGCTCGCTCGAGTGAATGCTAAATAAGATAGCACGCTATTTTATTGTTATTTACGTCAAGTACCTTAATTACTACACCAACTTTTCCTTGCGTAAAATCACCGCAAACTCATGATTCACGAGAGCCTGTTTCCAATAATGTCCGTGTCAAAAGAAAGAACAGGTTAGCAAAAGATAATTGAATGAAAGCAAAAGATATGAAATAAACTATTCAAGATACTCGGTGTCTTAATTGAATTTCTCAAAGTTAGTACCTACGTGAAAAAATTTTGAATTTAAAGACCCATATTGTATCCATAGATAATAAAATAAGACCCCAGAATAGACACGCTTTAATACGAATTTAAAAAGAAACGAAAAACAAAAACTGAGCAATTCACAAGTAAACAGCGATACTTAATGACCTAGGCCATGGGACCTAGCATTCGGATGGCTGGAATGAACGTTTTCTAACTTCCCTCCAAATCCATCTTGAGCTATTATGTCTCGGAATATGCGAAATCCATTGGTATGGTCGATTGCTCGACTCCTTTACTTTTATAGTTTTTTAACTTAAATATTTGTTTCTTTATTTTTTATTTTTTCAATACAAATGAATATTTTATACTAAAAATGCGATAGATTAGCTAAATCCGGGCCAGAGTAAACACGAAAACGTTCAAAGTCGGCAGTGATATATGCAACAACTTGAAAGAATCATAAAAGAGCAACTTGAGTGATATTTTATTTTTAGAAAAAATATTTTCCACAAAGCTTTTGATTTTCGCATTCATATTGTAATTTTTTTACGATTTTTTTTAATCAAAAGGTCCGATAAGTTATTTCATTAATTTAGTGAACTAGAAAAAATGAAGGGAAATTAAAGGAAATAATTTAGAATTAAAAATTGCTTTCAACTTTTTTATGAAAAAATTTGTCTCGAGATGTGCTTAATCAAGACAGCATTTTGCGCTTTTAAGAAAAGCCGAATAATTCTAAAATTAATTTAAAATTATCAATCACTATTTAGTTTATTAGAAATAAGTAGTCGGTGATTTAATGAAATGATTATGATTATTCAGAGTAATGTACATATAATAACTCTACTATCACGAGTTATTTTTATGCGTATTTGAAAAATCATACGAGCAGGACACTTCAAAAGCAGATTGGTTTATCTCTCGCTATCATTATTATAATCACTTTCATTAAGAAAATAGTTCATTTGATTTTTTCAAGTTTAAATGTAAGATTGAAGAACTTATTATTATTCTAACTTTCAAGCTCATCTTCACTTTGCAACCTGTATTCTTGTTTCTACTTGAGCCATCACCTAACTTTTTCATTTTGTATCTTGAAATGTTGCGACAAACAAAATCCGCGATATACAAAAATCCGGTGCAATTTGGATACGTATTCGCTACATTCCAATTAATTCTACTCGATCGTTCGATATCCAATTTCCAAGCTTTAATCTCGTCGATCGTGTTCAATTTTAGTCGTACAACGGCTTTAAAGCCTTCGCCTTCCCCGCAAATACTCCGTCTTTCAAAATCTGTGCAACTTGGCAAAGACGATTCGAAGTAAAGATAATTGTCATTTATTCTAAAAACAACTTTAAAGCATTTTACGATTTAGTGGATGGTATTACCCGCACATACAAATTGGCCAAATGTTCGAATCAAAAATCCTAGAAGTCCGTTGCTTTCATTAACTTTTTCTTTCTATTTAGGCAGACATTGGAAAAAACAGGCTCTAAGACTCATGAGTTTGCTGTAAGATTATGCGAGGAAAAGTTGGTGTAGTAACTAAGCGTAAATAACAATAAAACGGTGTGCTACGTTATTCCCTTAGGCGAGCGAGTCTCATTTTGCCTGCGTTTGTATCGTAAATGTACGTAACTACGCATTATGGGCATACAGCATATCGAACGCACGTATGTAATAGTTATGTACTTAGGTGAACGCTAAGCCAGCCTATGTATCTTAAACAATAGCCACAGCGAATGCTCAGTGGTTTGTCGAAATACACGGCCCGGTAGCTAAGCTTCCGGGCTCGGTTATTTCGAGCCCGGTCGATCAGTGCTCCTACCCTTTTCGCCATTTTTAGATAAATCTGCGTTTTTGACCGTCTTTTGGTGTTTTTGGCAAAAAAGTTAGATATCATTTACCCCAATCCCTAAAAATAAAAAGCCGGGGACCCCCACCCGCGCTGCATTTTTTGTACGAGACAAAGATTTTTGAGGCCCGTACGAAGATTTTCGGAGCCATCTTTGTACAACGTACGAAGACTTTTTGGGGCAAAGTGATAGTAATTCAAACGCTGAGATTTTTAGCAGAATTTCGGAAAATTTTCCTATCATAATTACAATCTATTCGGCTGCAAGCGCGGGCATTAAGCGCTCAAAAATCTATCTTTAAGCATCTTTGTACAGATTTAAGCATCGTTTACATACATAAATCCCCACCGTTTTATAAAGATTTTATGCAGAAAAAGGAATTATTAAACAACTGTACCGTTTCCTGCCCTTTGAAGATAAAATTGATTTTTTTAATACTTGCGTTGCATTTAATTCATGAGCAAATTGGCGTCTATTATGAAATTCAGTCAGCGTATTGCAATCGCTGTATTGTTTCCGATTGCGCTGCGCACGTTATATTAGCATTCTGAGTCGAATTTTATACCTAAATTCAACCCAAGACTCGTGAGAACTTCTGGCGCTTCACGCCAAACTAATATGTATAACCAACCGAATTTAGGACAAGCTAACACTTTTTGCGAAGCATGCGGGTTACGGATAACAATCTAGTTGTACGTAAAAATGTGTTTATTCAATAGTATATCTATGTTATATGTACTAAAAATTTTTCGCTCGCACAAAGAAATTTCGGAGATGTTTGTACGCGTACGAAGAAAAACAGCGCCCGCCCGAAATTTCAAGCCATTACGCATATGCGGTAAAGCACCTGAAGGGGCATTCTTCGCCGCGTTTGCACTCCCCTTTCACCCAAAACGAACAAATGTGGGGGCGGTTTCTTTCGTAGTAGGGCTGAGTGCGGGCCAACTTCTGCAGCAACTCGTTTGTGCCTTGTTCGGCCAACTTAGCCAGGGGGCCAACGGGCGTTGTTCCATCCGACGCCAGCGCCTTTAAAATCAGTATCGCTTTAACGGGTAACACTCACCTCTAGATGTTTTTTTATTTTTATTCACGTGTACGCGCGCAAACATTAATCTCGCAAAAAGTGGGCCTCCGTCGCGTAGATAAATCGCTACTTATCGCATACTTCTTTCCTAAGGCTTATTCGAAATGCGAGAATTATCATTTAAATACAATTTAAGTTGGAGAATCGCTTTTGGCTCTTATTTCGTTCGTTGATATGTACTATAACACCAGGGGCGGATTTAGGGGAGGCGGCCACCCCCCCCCCCCCCCATAAGCCCAAAATAATGCGCATAAGCATTTTTGAGCGATTTTCGGGTTAAAACGGCTAATTTTTCCGCCCAAGTCAGGGTTCCGCCCCCCAAATCCGAATTAGAACGCTTACGCAATTTAGGCGGGCTTATTCTGCTATTTTTAACCACTAAAGCGCTATACTTTTTTCAAAACTGAAAATTTTTCGGCGCTCGACGTCACTTTTTTGGGCACGGTCGACGGACCCCTTCCCGCGAAATAAAATTCTGGTTTCGCCGACCCCGTACGCGCCTAAGTAATTCTAAGCAATATACGTAACCAATTACGCCGAGCTTATACTTAATTTTATAGTTAAAATATTACGCGTAATTATGAATATCGCTCTACTTTACAACACGGTTTTTTTTGTACTCGGCAAAGATTTTTCCCGATGTACAAAGACTTCTTCGGGACCGTCTTTGTACATGTACAAAGATTTTTGGGAAGACAAAAATTTGCAAAAAAGGTCTGAAATTCGAGAAAATTTCGGCGCTTAGCGCCGAAATGAGTAATTGTGTGTTCTATATATCTTTATAATGGCAGAAATTGCATTTCAAAAGTAAAAATGTCAAATTTTTCGGCGCTTCGCGCCGTTTTAAGACGATTCTTAGTGATTTTTGCCCTTAGAGACCCAGAAATTAGCTAAAACACTACGAAGAGTCGAAGAACTCTGTTTTTACCACACTAAAATCGCTGCTGTACCATATTTACCCAAAATTTGTGTGTACAAAATGTACAAAAGATTTTTAGGAAGACAAAAACTGTAAAAAGGTGTAAAATTCCCGAAATTTTCGGCGCTTCGCGCCGAACTGATAAATTATTTGTCCTATATATCTTTAAAATGGCAGAATTTGCATTTAGAATGGAAAAATGTCAACATTTTTCGGCGCTTCGCGCCGTTTTCAGATAATTTTTAGTAATTTTTGGCGTCAGAAACCCAGAAATTAGCTAAAATACACTACCAAAGATTGAAAACCCTGTTTTACCGCTCTGAAATCGCTACTGTACTATATTATAGTACACAAAAATTTGCATGTACAAAATGTACAAAGACTTTTGGGGACCATCTTTGTACATGGACAAACGGACCTTGTACAAAAAAAACACTGCTTTACAACTATACCTGGGCAATGGCTGACGGTTCGCCCCGTCCAAATTCCAGCTAAAAGGGTGGGTGGTTCCCTAGACCCCGAAAAAGGTGGGTCCGTGCCTGAAAAAGGTGGGTCGTTCAGCTTAATTAGTAAGTCAGTCACTGAAAAAAAGGTGGGTCCACCCATGTAAAAGGTGTCGAACAGTGCAATAAGATGGTTCCTGTGCATGTTTTCCAAACTGATCTTCATATACTATGTATAGTATTTCCTTAAATTATCCCCAAAAATTTTCTCCCGGTACGAAACATAGCCCCGTCCAATTTACCCCTTCGCCCCGTCCAACTTTTGGTTCGGCCCGTCCTGGTGATGGGCCGATATGGGGCATTGCCCAGGTGTGCTTTACAATAGGAAGTAGTTCAAAAGCCGAATTCGTTAACATCGTTATCTATCTACGTACGAATAAGAGCAAAGAATTCTTCCTAAATTTGGGAAAGATTGCTGGAATCGCACTAAAATTTCAACGCACGTACGTAGCTGGCCGTCCTATTTTAGGGGGATCAACATCAAATTTAAGGTGGACTAAGCCAAAAAAGGCCAAAAATAGCGCAAAATAACGTTTAAAAAGTCCAATTTTTCCGATTTTTCTGAATTATTGGGGGTCCGAACTCCCTTATTCCCCCAGAGATACGTGCCTGAAAATTTCAGATAATGCGGGAAAGACTAACGAACGAACGCACGAGTGCGGGTGTGAAAAAACCAAAATTGTATAAGTAAGCACTTCTCTTTCGGCGCTTTGTATATAATAATCTTTGTTTACGCCCGATTTCGGTAAATCGTCTTTCAAACCCATTGCGTAATCGCGAACTTGAACGGGCAATCCTGCAAAACATCGTTTAAACGCGCTAGAAAGGGTAAGCGTTTTATTAATAATAGCTAATTTTTCAGTCCCGCGCCCATTAAATAATAAACCGAAGAAAAGACGCCCTGATAAATTCGCATTTTTGCGATTAAAAGGAAGAGGCGAACTACGATCTCGACCAAGTGTGGACGTAGCGGCCGGAGGTTTGGAACCGCCCAATATCCCAAAGAACGCCGGAATTTTATTTTCAAAAATTGTCTTATCCCGATTCGCAATTTTTTGAAACTAAAGCGAGGGCATAGGGGCGAGTGCCCCTTGAAATTATTCACAATTTATTTCGACTCTTACCGCGCAATAGTATTTTTCCAAAAACGCAAAAACGTCTAAATTTTCCGATCGCTTTCCGCATGTCCCTTTATAACGATCCGGCGTTGAGATCAAAAGCTTACGTTGAGACGCCGGATCTTATAGCATTACGGGTATGTCAAAATTGTTTGGTACAAATTTGATAATTTTCTGTTCGGTATTCGAGAAGCTACGAAATTAGTTTAGGGCCGGAAAAATAATTAAATTTCTTGAAGCTTCGCGCCAATTATGGTTTCTGAACTATTTTCAATAAAAAGGCCGTTACTCAAAAATGGCGGCGGATTTTGATCGCCGGAAACTCGCGAAGCTAGCTAAGCTACGCTTACTGAAGGTCGAAAACCAATTTCGCTATACATAGGTAACGAGTTACTGCACCATATGCATAAATGTAACGGTGAATGGGTGATCCCCAAACGAACGGGTCATGATCAATGTTTTCGAAATGGTTTAAACTATAATTACTAAAAAATAAAGCCTAGTCGGCAATCAGCAATACGCCGGGTAATAAGTTACATTGACTAGCGGAAGGCGAAAAGCTTTAGTTCCAAAATCTAGCTACTTCCACGAAAATTGTATTTAACTGAAAATTTTTCAAAGCGGGTATGGGACCAGCGCAAATACAAAATTCAACCAAATCGATATTTAAATAGGAATGTAATCAGCTGTATCACTACCGAACATTGCAAAGTGAAAAGCAACATGAACGCGACCTTGGGCTTTGTGGGTTTGACCAAAGATGCAGAGCACGACCAATCTGGGGTCAAACGGAGGAGGGATCATTAGCAAGTTTTTTGGGCCAAAGTAATCTCAAGAATCGGTATAAATACTGAAATAACACTAAAACTCCGTTCTACCGCAATTCTGATCAATTTTAGGAGCTTTTGAAGAAATTTTTTCTCCCATTTTTCCATTTTGGGGGTACACCACGGGCTCTCTCCCCACGCCCCACGCGCGTGTCTGGTTTTGGCCATCCCTCCCTGCCTGCTGGCTTCTTACCCCCACCCTCCAATTACTGTTGATCCCGGAATTGTAGATTTTCCGGAAAAAATCGTGCTTTCTCAAGCGTTTCAGCTATATATCCGGGTCATAAAAGTCAAATTTTCGGCGCCGCACGCCATAAACTCAGTTTTGACTATATTTTGATCAGTTTACTTGAAATATTTTCAAATTTTTTCATAATGTTGTTGTTTTTATGCTCTAGAAGAACGAGCTACGTCTAAAACGTCGTAGAACGGTGTTTTTGACGCGTATCTTTGCTTTTTATACCCAAAAAAGCACTTTTTTCAAATTCATGGGTGATGAACCCACCAAAATTCCCATGCTTTATTAGAAATAAGTTAGGGCAATCTTCTTTTGCCGGATTTGGCAAGAAGCACCGAAAGTTGATGGAAAATTACAGTTGTTTCAGAAGACTACTACTTTTATGATAAAAAATCTTGTCGTCCAAACGCGCATGCGTCGATGGATACAACAATTTTTACAGAAACTGAAGCGAGTCTTCGACATTTAAAATCCTTCTGCCTAGAAATAACCGACCAAACGTGCTTATTTTCATAATAGAGAGCGTCCATAAATACAGCTAAAATTTTCGGAAAATTCGATTTTTTCAAGATAACTCGAACGTCAGCCGCTGGATTAGCTGAAACGAAACGCAGCAGTGGTACACTACTCGCCACGAATGTTAACGCTTTAATAAGCTTCTATAACTTGTTAGGGTTATATCCTTAACACGTCGGTCCTATTTACGCCCACGCACGACCGACGTGTTAAACATATATCCCTTAATAAGCTCTATTATCCTATGGAGCGTATTAATACGTTAACATTCATGGCGAGCACAGCCTAATTTTAAGGTAATTTGGCTAATTTTATTTATTAGTAAATATCATGTTGTAAAATTCAATTAAAAGATTAATTTTCTATTATTTTCAATGCATCTCTACTGCGCATTAAGTATGGTACGGTAAAAGCAGTATTACTTTACCAAGGAGCGAAAAAGTTATTCAAATGGCAGCGACTTACAATTTTTCGCTAAACCAATAAATTAATTTTTAACACTTGCGGCGTATTGTCAGAGACATTGAAAAATATTTCAATTTTCGAAAAATTTGACACGCTCTACATATCAAACTGAAATTTGAGCGATTCTGAGCGAGATAGAAGACTGAAATCATAGATAAGCAATAAATCCGGCGCAAAGCGCCGAATAATTTTGCGTTTCCTGGGTAAAAAGTACCATAAAAAACAGTTTTGGCGGTACTTCAAACCTATTTCGAGAATTTTTCACTTTTCCCTTTGGGGAACCCTTGTGGGATTCAAAAACTATTTTTCATTTCCAAGGAAGCCGCGCCCCGCCCCCTGAATAAGGGCCTGAGCATACCTATTCGTATTTACTCTCCATCTGTGTAAGCTTTCTGTGTCAAATCAATCAAATCTGAATTAATTTCAATGTCAAATTAAGTACCGTATTCAAGATCAAGCAGGCAAGTCTGACAAACGTTTTTTAGTTTTGAACAAGTCTGACAAATTTCAGTATTTTTGTATCGCATTCCTCGGCCCGGACACCAGCGAAATGTTGTAAAAGGTCGACTACAAATCTTGCACTCTTTCCCATACGTATCTTTCATCTAAAAATTATCGTAAACCAACAAATATGTAATAACAAATAGGAGAAAATAAAAATAGAAAACATACCATGCGGAGATAGGGATTGTTTCCGAGGCACGTCTGGCACAGAATCGGAAAATCCTAAAATAAGAGTAAACTTGCGTAGACTTCTCGAGAGGACAGGGCCACGTGTCATAGATGCGCAAGGTAGGCGATCGGCATGCATAGCGGGAGAGGGCGAAATCCCAGACATTCAAACCAGTTTCACGTAAGTCTTAACGCCTTTCTTGCTAGTCAAATGATGAAAATGCTATTAATAGTCTACATAAAACTTTTTCGCGTGCTAACACCGCCCTTTTAAGCATTGTACTTTATTTCTGACTGCATAATATCGATAGTAGCATTAAAAATAAAGAAATTGATCAATCTGGCAATAAATTTTAATTTTTTAGACCATTTTGACACACTTTTAAGCGCTTTTCGAATACACAAGCCGGAAAAATGTGATATTATTACTGCTTGTATCCTCAAAAATAATGCAGAAAATTGTTCTGTCAGCGCTGATTCGTCGGACATTACCGGTGTGTCTGACCTTTCAGCCTATAACTTACATAAAAAAACATAATCTTTGACCATATTCGATTTCAAAAACCACTATTCTACGTTTTCCGGCCTTGCTAGTGGAGAACGTCATAACAAAAAACTACCTTCCATGTATTGGACTCCAAAACTACATAAAATTCCCTATAAATCTAGGTATATTAACTTCGGCTAAAAATTGTTCTAGTCTTTTCATTTCGCCGCAGTTACTGAAAGCCCCAAGTTAGCCCGTCGTTTCTGGGAGGACTACTCTGAAGGTATTTTTATAAATTCTCGAATTAACAGATTTTGGTGTATCAAAAATTCATTTCCTTTCATTGAACATGCGATTTTTCGACGCATTACACATCTCTTACTCAAAACGAACGTATGTCCACTTCTTTTGATTTCCTGGAGAAACACTCTGAAAAGAATAAATTTTTATAAACTAAAGGTTTCAGATCATACTGGAGTTCTTCCCCTTCTAACAAAAAGTCATATTTCACTTTTGACTTTGACACTTTCAAAAATTCTCAAATTTTTAATCCAAAATTCATCAGTTAATTTTCGAAATGAAATTTTTCTTCAAAAATTGGCATGCTCATGAGCTCTGATTATTCTCCTTTTTGGCCAATCTTTTCCTTTTCTACTGTGAATACAAATTCCTATCATTGCCTAGAAATAAAGACCTTGCTTATTGTTTTAATAACGTTACTCATTACATTGTCTATACAGCGGCTATGAATATTTCAAATTTTCTTGATTACATTAAAGAGACATTAAAGAGATTCACCCAAAATCCTTAAATGTCACAGAAACTCTTTCTGCTTCAAAATTTAGTTATTTAGATGTTGAAGTTAATCTTTCTAAACCGATTTCTTACACGACTTTTGACAAAAGAGAACAGTTTCAATTTCCTATCGTTGATTTCCCTTTTTCAGACTCTAGCGTACTTAAAGGTCTTTTGTATGTCATTTTTGTAAATCAGCTTCATCGTTTTACGCGTCTTTGCTTTAAAGAAAAATTTTTCAAGGCGCGCATGAATCATCTCTCACTTAAATTGCAAAGACAGGGCTATAATCTTAAAACCATGCGCCAAAAATACTCCAAATTTCGCAACAACGACCTTCTGATTTTCCAGCGCATTCATATATTCAAAATCGTTCAAGGCCGTTTTGATATTATTATAGCCGTTAGGACGCTGCTTCCTTCATTACATGTGCGCATGAATAAGTAGCTTCATATAAGTATTGTTCGCTGTCGCGTATGTATATATATATATATATATATATATATATATATATATATATATATATATATATATATATATATATATATATATATATATATATATATAAAGTTTTATAAGGTGTCATGTCTGGGTTGGTTGGACTTAGGCATTTTTCCTTTTTTCGCCTAGTTTTTTTATTAATGTAAAGCATTCACCCGAAAATATCAGAATAGGGGCATATTGACTGAGATTTATTAGATTTTCTGCGTTCGCCTAGTTTTTGTCATGTGCAGCATTATCATGAAAATACCAAAGTATGGGTATATTGACTGATATTTTTAATTTTTTTGTGTTCCCCTAGTTTGTGTCATGTGCAGCATTATCCTGAAAATACCAAAGTACCAGGGCAAATTAACAAAACTTTTGAAATTTTTTTCAGCGTCCGCCTAGTTTTTGTCATGTGCAGCATTATCCCATATACCAAAGTGGGGCAGACTAAGATTTTTAAATTTTTCGTGTTCGCCTAGTTTTTGTCATACGCAGCAGGCACATTGATTAGATTTCTTAAATTTCATCTGTGTTTTTGTTTGCATTTCCTTTTAGTTTTTTCGTTGCATTTGAGAGGCAGTCTAGCCGCCTAGACTGGTGCTGTTAGTTTGTGACGATAGACAGAGAATTAAAGGCACGAAATTGTGGCAACTAAGTTCCTCTTTGATGATCTTGTCTGTTTATATGATTTTTTATGTGTTTTTGCGTATTTTTTCTGCATATAATCCTTATGATGAAGAATTTGTAATAAGCGCCTATAAAAATGATCTACTCTTCGAAATTTGAATTTATGAGGGCCACTAAAAGCAGTTACCCCCGGGGCCGCTAGAAACCTAAGCACGGCCCTTTATTTTTGTCATCTATGTATGTAAAGTTACTACTTATACTCTGCGTAGACATATAGACGTCAGACCTCAATACCTATATTATGTATACTATACAAGTATATCCTTAAGCATGTAAGCCCAGGTCAGGGCCCGGGCCCGATTTTTTTGGGCCCAGTCGATCACAGCCACCCACCCCTCACCCTCCCCCCGATCGGGTTTGGGGGTGAGCCCCGCAAAATTTTATAAAAAGAGCACCTTAAACTTGAATAGTGACCTCAACATTTTCATCAAACCAGCCTACTTTTGGTTCGGAAATCATTATCCATCTATCACGTAATTATAGGACTCGAATATATTTTTTGAAAATTTTAACGTTAAATACTAGATTTCCGTGCTTATTTTGCAAAATTTTCCCGAGCCACTGCACCAGACCCCACTGGGTGCCCCTTGAGCGCGACAACCCAGACAACCCAGATCCAAAAAAAGGTTTTCTGTTAAATTCTCCCTTTCAACAAAAAAAATTTTTCTTTGCATTTCAATTGTTGCAGGACGGTGTGGAAAGCCGAAAAAGGGCATTATTTCACATCCTCGGTGCATTTTTATACGTTTTTATCAACTTTAACATAAAAAATTTCTCTCACTCCTCTCTCCCTGGGAAAAATCCCAGCTACGCCTATCATTTGCATAGCCAGTGGGGGATTCCCCCAAAAAGAAAATTTTAAATTTTTTGAAACGTAGATAAGCGGTTGCGTAACGCTCCGAGAAAATCCGGCGCTTCGCGCCAATTTATCCTAGTTCTGGCTATAATTTAACTCAATGGCAACGAACAAAGAACTATGAAGCGTTTGTCGCCATGAGAAGATGAAGTACCTTTTTACAAATATTTCTGGTCAATAGAAATTCAACAGTATGGAGAAAATTCGTGCGCTTTGTACAGATTGCGTTTTTAAAAGCTGCTTAGCATAGGAAACATGACAAGTCGACAAAAGATTTGCACTGATGTGTTTTGAGAATTTCTTCAGTCATTCTGATCTTTTTGATACCTGTTCTAATGTAAATGATATGTACAATTTGTTGCAATGCTCCATTCTTTGATTTATGCATTTGTCCCATTAACTCACCCCGAGCCCATGAAAGGTAAATATCCCAAATTAATTGAAAGAATGGTAATTAAGAAACGTACACTTCGGAAGAAACATAAACTTTATCACTCCATTGATACAAAAATTAAATATAAATCTTTTTGCGGAAAATTGGGTGTTGAAATTGAAAATTAAATCTTCTTTCTGGCAAAAGTTTGAAATCATTTTACAAATTTGTCAATAATCGCTGGAAAAACATCGCTCTTTTCCCCTCTTCTTCATTACCACTAAATCATTTCTGATCCTTTAGGAGAGGTAAATTTGTTTAATAACTACTTTTCTTCTGTTTTTTCTGTTGATAATAATCATCTTCCTTTTTAGATTCGATGACTGGTTTTGCATTGCAAACCATTCATTTTGATGCTTGGAACGTGCAACTGGTTTTAAATCGAATGAAAGGTTCTTTTTCTGTTGGTCCCGACGGACTGTCATTTTTTCTTGAAAAAACATACAAATTATCTTGCTGAGCCTTTAACAAGTATCTTTATTGTTTCTTTTTAAAGTAGCACTATCCCTAATTTATGGAAATTGGCAAATGTAACTCCTGTCTTTAAAAAGGAGACGCAGCCTTAGTGAGTAATTACAGACCGATTTCTATCTGCTGCTCATCAAGTAAAATCATGGAAAGTTTGATTAACTCAAAAATTATCGATTTTCTTACTACAAACAGACTCTTATCTTCTCAGTTTGGTTTTCTAAAATCTAAGTCTTGTGAATTACAACTACTTGAATGTAAACACAGCTGGACAGTATCTTTGAGCAATAGGACTCCTGTCAATGTATCTTACATCGACTATTCGAAAGCTTTCGATAAAATCCCGTTATCTAAGCTCTTATATAAGCTCTCAAAATATGGAATAAATGGTCTACTTTTTAATTGGCTCCATTCTTTTTTACATGGTCGGTTTCAGCGTGTTTGTATTAACGGAGTTTTCTTCTGATTTCATGCCTCTTAACAGGCGCGGATTTAAGGGGGCAGGGGTGGCCGCCACACATGGGCGTGGGGGGTCTGGGGGGTCTGGACCCCCCCCCAGAAACCAAAAGACCCCCCCCAGAAATCAAGAGACCCCCCCCCCCAGAAATCAATTTTTAAAAATTTTTTTCGTTTTTTTCGCAATTTTTTGATGCCAATGGATAGTGCTTGATGAGAAACGTCAAAAAATGGTGTTTTTATCGCCATATCACCATTTTTAAGGCCATTTTTTGACCTTCAAAAAATCTTGGACCCCCCAGAATTTTCTTGCTGCCCACGTATGGTGGCCGCCCTCCCACTGGCCAAAAATATTTGGCGAGATAAAGAATAGATATGCAATTTGCAATGATGTTTGGCCGTCAGTGACCATAATTCCTCAAATTTTTAGCGCCGGATGATATCTATTAATGACATTTCTTAACTTTCTTGGCGACCTGGAAGCCATTATCTGTTCTGTTTTTGCATAGTTTTCTTCTACTTTCAATCAAAAATTTCGATGTTTCGCATCAAATGTTACAAAAACAGGAAATCAAGCAGTAAATAATGCTTCTAGACGTCTATCCGCCTTAATTTCACAAATTTTCCGGCGCTACGCGCCAGATTTTTATAAAAGTCAAAGAAATGTAATGATTTTCAGCACAAATTGTCTAAAATTCTAAAATTTTTCGAAAAATATTGCGTCAAAAGTGATTTTATGTAAAAGTATACAATGTAAAACACCGAAAAACGCTATTTCGAGCGTGAAGGGCAAATTTTCGGACCTATGTTTGACCCTTTTTGGAAAAGTTGGGATATGAATATAGTAAAATTTACCTCTTTACCGATGATGACGAAATCTTCGGTCTATCTTCTGATTATCATGTAGGTAATACAAAAAGATCTGGATACTATTTATATTTGGTCTATTAATTGACAACTTCCTATTTTAACGGAAGAATGTGCAGTTTTGCATCTCAGTAAAAATAATCCTATAAAGCTTTATTCTTTGAATAATATAACTATTCCAAGTTACATTAGTTCCGTTCGTGATCTGTGTGTTTTAATTTCTCATAATCTTAATTGTAAGGAACATTTAAATCACATAATTAAAAAAGCTGTTTCTCGATGTTTTCTAATACACAAAGCTTTTCTTTCTCATGATAAAGATATTCTAGTTAGGGCCTATACTACTTATGTAAGACCCATGCTTGAGTTATCTGTTTCTGTATGGAATCCATATTATGAAAATGATATAAATCGTCTTGAAAATGTTTAGCGTAAATTTACTAAACGCCTTTTTGGTTTTCATAGCAATTTATCTTATCTTGAACGTCTGAAACTTCTTAACCTACCTTCTTTAGAACTTCGTCGTCTTCACATATATCTATGTCTCTAATATCAACTTATTAATGATTTATCTTGTATTGATGCTAATGAATTTTTTATTTTCAGTCAAAACAACACATGAGCTGCAAATCGTCAAAAACTTACATTACCAGTTGTCCGTTCCAATGCTCACCTAAACGACTTTTCCCAAAGATATCTGAAAATTTGGAACAAATTATCTAATGATGTAATCGCTTCTCTTAACCTTGATTTGTTCAAAAAAGAGCTGTTAAACATTGATTTTACAATTTTATTGTCGGGGCATACCTAGTTGTATCACCTCCGTGATCTGTATGTCCTTTTGTTCAGTCGGTGTTTTACCATGTATCTGTGTTTTACCAATTTTCGTGTATTTTTATGGACAATAAAAATTTTCTTGTCTTGTCTAATAACAATATCAGAACATTTCCGCGCTGCGCGCCAGTCTGTTTTATTTATTTATCATCTGAATCAATGACCATGATTCGGACGAATTTATGAAAATTTTAACATACATATTCAATATCTCAGTGCTCGATTTTGCGATATTTTCCGGAGTTCTGCCCCGGACCCCGCTGGGGGCACTTAAGCACGCCACCCCAGACCTCCCCCAGCCCAAAAAGTTTTGTGCTGCTTTCTCTCTTATCTAAACCTGAGTATAAAAGGTGAAAAGTAAGCAGCATTAATTATAACAATTTTCAAAAAAGATTTTTTTGTTTGCGTTTTCTTTGATGCAGGACGATTGAATAGTCCAAAAAGGCATTATTTCACGTCTAGAGCGCATTTTTATGCGTTTTTATGGACTTTCGATATTACAACATTTTTCGAACCCCACAGCAAAAAACCTGGCTAAACTTATGCCTCTTTGCGCATCGACTCTTCTTGGCTTTTGGCAGTTTCTATCATTTTTTGCAGTAAAGGTAAAATTAGCGCTTTGGCGCTATTTTAACCCAAGTTATCAAGATTGCAGATTTCTTTGCTTTTTGAGAAAGAAAAAGCCGGCTTTGAGTATTTCAAGAGATCTAATCGATGTTTACGCTTTGCAAAAGCTAAAAATATGTAATTAGCATTGCATTGCATGCTAATTCCACTGACAGCGGCTTGCGTTATACCTGTTAATAAGCGCCATTTTGAAAATTTTTCTTTGTGATAAAGCTTATTGCGAGAAATTCAGCGCGTATCTGTGCTGAATCGAGAGGTTGTGTGTACTTAAGCCGGTTGCGGTTCTTCGTATAATTTGGCAGTCAACGACGAAAATGCTGATGTTCGGCGGCATGCAATTGATCGTCTTCGTATTACTAATTGGATTGATGCGAGTTGACGTCATACTACCGGACGAACTGTGCTCAAAATTTTGCCGTTTATACAGCGTCCATTGCGGAAGATGTTCGATGCGAAACGACTTTAGCCCCAACAAATTTTTTTCGCGTATGGTTGCGAAAATTATGGTCTTTTTGAACTTTCGTTTATTATTGCCAAGTGGCGACGTCGAAATGAACCCTGGTCCTAAACGTCAGACAAAAGATTCGACTAGTTCGCAGTCGAAAGACATTGACAAGAGTCAACTCATTACGGCACCCTGCGTTTGTTGTCGTTCGAATGTCGGCGACGGCGACTTGGCTTTTCAGTGCGGTTATTGTGGTTCATGGGAGCACGCCGCGTGTGCTTCCATCTCGGACAACTTTCATAACGAATTCGCCGCCTTGTCGTCTGATGCCTCTAAACTATTCATTTATTCTTGCACGCAATGCTACGTTTGCAGCGTTCCTACACTTGCTTTAAACTCCTATCGATTGCTGCAGAAGCCGAACTTTGCCCCCTTGCCTGCTGAGCCTGTGGATTTTGCCGCAGGTGGACCTCCTTTTCGCGGCAGGCCTGTTTGTGGCCCATCGGTGTTGGACTCGGTTCGTATAGCCATTGACCTTCAAGAACGTTCTACCAGGGCTGTTGGTTTTAACATCAATGAAGTAAAAACCAGCACCGCTTCTGATCAAAAAAAGTTTGATCTAGCCGAAGTTTGTCGCTTGGCGGATGACCATGATTTTGATCCCGACGACATTACCGATTGCTATCGTTTGGGACGGGGCGATATACCTAATCGAAAATACGAGCGCTTGCTTAAAATACAATTTTCCTCAGCACACGCCAGCAACTTGTGGTTGCGAGCTTTCCAGTCGCCTAAACCTGCGGTGGGCGACAGACGGGATCCTACGCAAATCTGGTTTCGACGCGATTTGTCCGATCAGGAGCGTCAGGACGCTTACGAGGAGCGTCAGTTGCGTCAAACGTCCAGCGCTGATGCTAACGAGCGTCGATCGTCATGAATAATTCGCGCATAATTTGAGGATGCAGGCCCCCTGGCGGACGGCAGTCAGTTTTGCGTTGTTGTTTATTTAATGCACGTAGTATACTAAATAAACTAAATGAGTTTGATGCATTTTTAACAGCAAATGATTTCGATATCGTGTGTGTGTGTGTGTGTGAATCCTGGTTAACTCCTAGTGTATCTAATGGCTTACTTTGCAATTTAAACCGTTTTAATGTGTATCGTTCCGATAGGATCAATCGAAAAGGTGGAGGTGTTTTTATTCTTTCAAAAAGTACTTTAAAATCCTACTTGCCGAAAGTACCGGAAAATCTTTTCAGTGAAGAAATAGTTATTGTTGATTTCATTGGCGTAAGCTCCAAGATTCGTGTGCTACTTTTTTACAGGGCGCCGGATTATGATTTCTCCCACATGAGAATGCTTTGCCGTGTTATAGAATGGGCCTCTCAGATACAGTATCCTTTTGTCATATTAGGTGATTTAAATTTTCCTAATGTAGACTGGTCTAGTTTTATTCTACCTTTGAGTCCCATTAACTGATCTTTTTGCGAGTGTATGCTTTCTCTATCTTTTAGTCAAAAAGTTTCTGAATCAACACACGGTATGCATATTTTAGATGTTATTTTTGATGCCCATTCTATCGAAAACGTTGAAGTCAACCCACCTTTTTCTACTAGTGATCACTTGGTTGTTACTTTTTCTCTTAAATGTTCTATCTTGGAAGAAAAAAGTTCAGCTAAACTTAATTTTCGCAGAGCAAATTATGATCAGATTGAATTATTTTTGTCCGCAATTTTGTGGCCTGACATTTTTCGGATTGCGTTACTTGTAGAGCTGCACGCGGGTACCCGAACGGGTACCCGGGTACCCGGTACCCGGGTATACCCGGGTACCCGGGTAGAAAATAATTTTACTACCCGGGTACCCGACGGGTACCCGGGTATACCCGGGTACCCGAATCCCCTAATATAAAATGGAAAACTAGCACTGCAGTTATGCAATATGTGCTAAGAATTAAATTAGAAACCTAGAAATAAAGTGCGATTGAATCACAATGTAAATGTGATTTGAAATAATCAACCGTAAAATGAGCGAGTCTGTTAATCTTTCCTATTGCCACAATATATCGCGCATGCGGTCTACGCCTATTCCATTATTCAGCTCTTTACTTAGGTACATTATTTTATCTGTGCTGAATTCTTCAATTGTAAACAAATTTAAACAAGAAATTATCTGCTATCAACGCTTTTTTTCTTGCATTTACTTTTGTGACCATTACATAAATTTAACTGACTTTTATTCACATCATGCGCGCAACTGTTTAAATTAGACCTGGTTCAAAGCCTATCGATGTTCCAAATGCAGTCAGCTCCAGATATACTTGTTTATGAATAAATTTTCATTTCCTGTTGATTTTAGAATTGCTATTCGTCAATGTGCTTTCTTGCTTCAAATGTTTTAATGACGCTATGAATATACAAAACCTGAATAATATAAATGATTACTATGACATTTGTTTTTTTTTAGAAAATTTTTGTAAACCGTTTGCTCAATCAATCAGTCACTACGATCTAATTTTAATCGAGGTTTTTAAAAATTCAAAGCTCCTGTCTGGAAAAAGTCAGTTTGTTAAATCAATTATTTATTAGCAATGTTGAGCGATCTATTATGTATATAATATACAATTATAATTGTATGAAACACTTATCGTTTTTATATTTTAGCATTATGTCTCGACGAAGCTTCGTATATAATTATTTTGAATTAGACGCATCAGGAAATAGTCCGGATTATTTTATTTGTAATATTTGCAAAGCTCCGGTCAAGCGATGTGGAGGAACATCGTCATTTGTAAAACATCTGAAAATGGTGTATTGAAATGGTAGCATCAAAAATTTCAAGTGAAGAAAATTTAATAGTTTTTGACCCAAATGAAGCGCCCGTCTTAAAGAAAAAGAGATCTGCATACCAAACGCTTTTTGGGGATGCTTATCAAGCATCTCAAGAAGACGTATTTTCAACTGCTGCTGATGAAGTCGATGCATATATAAAAGCCGCCAAGTTACCTACGGAAGGCTCAGATGTCTTGAAATTTTGGCAGGAGAATGAATCAAAATTTCCACGATTGTCACGCTTAGCAAGAAAATACTTGAGCATACCAGCAACGTCTGTGCCTAGCGAAAGAATATTCAGCATTGCAGGCTATGTATTAAGCAATCGGCGCTTATCCCTAAATCCCGAAACTGCGGAAAAAATCATATTATTACACGAAAATCTCAAAGAAGCAAAATTAATGAACAGTAGCTTGAAATGTGACTTTTCTTCGTCATCGGATGAATCGGAAGAAGCGGCTGAAATGCTGCAAGAAGATGAACCAGTCTCAGCCGCCATTGACAGTGACTCAGATGATTAGAAATATGAAAATTTCTTTTGCTTAATATGCATATCATGTAAGATACTGAAACAAATATATCTTCACTGATTAATAATCGTTTTCTGATTGCTATGGATTATCACTGAAATTGAAGTACTTAGCAACTTCATATGTTTCAGGCTCTTGATTAGATTAAATACAGAAAAATGACAAAAAGGGAATTTACTGCATATAGTATACCATATGTATAGATTACTTCACAATTTTTCGCTTTGAATTATGAAAATGACTTAAATTTCATTAAATGCATACGGATTCTTCAGATTAAAGCCTCGATTCTATTTAATGTTGCATTAATTTTTCAATAATTTTACTGCTAAGATACCACTTTGCCCTAGATCTCACTGTCAACCGTAAATAAGCGATGTTCACTGCATTCTCTTCCATCTAAGGTCCTACCCGGGTATACCCGGGTATACCCGAGTACCCGGGTACCCGAGATTACCCGGGTACCCGGGTAATGAAATAGCCGGGTACCCGGGTAGTAAAATTTGCAAAGTGTGCAGCACTAGTTACTTGTGATGATTTCTACAACAAATTTTTGTCTGTTATAAATCCTTTAATTTCCCAGCATGTTCCAAAAATTGAAGCTAAACCTGCAACTGTGAAAAGATACCCAATGAACATAAGAAAGCTGGTTGCTAAAAAACTGAGGCTGTGGCATGTTTATAAACAGAGAAAAACGCCTGAATCTAAAGCTGTTTATAATAACTGTGCAAAGTTATTAAAGGCCGAAATCTATAAATTTCACTCTTCCAAAGAGGATAAACTTATTAAATCTGGAAATTTGAATTATTTTTATAATTTTGTTAATTCTCGTATTAGTGGTGAAAGAACTATTCCAATTTTAACTGATGGCGATCGTGTGATTGCTTCTACTGACAAAGATAAGGCAAACGTTTTTAGCACACTTTTTGCTTCAGTCTTTAGTGTTCCTACGCAAACGAATTTTGGTCTTATTAATCCTTGTGCACAGCCAAAGTTATCAAACATTCGTTTTTCTGATGATGTCGTTTTTTCTGCTATACGGAAAATTGAACCATCATTATCGATTGGCCCTGATGGACTTTGCGCAATTTTTGTGAAAAAACTTGCTTTTGTACTTACCCAGCCCTTAACCACTATTTTTGAAATATCTTTCAAAACCCATTGTATTCCTGCACTGTGGCGCACCGCTAATGTTGTTCCTGTGTATAAAAAGGGCGACCGGAGTGATGCTAAAAATTACAGGCCGATATCGTTATGTTGTATTACGTGTAAGATCATGGAATCTATAATTAACAGTACGATGCAAGCACATTTACGTGAGAATAATTTGATCTCCTCCGGTCAGTTTGGTTTTCAAAAGGGTAAATTGTGTGAATTGCAATTACTAAAGTGCAAAAATGAATGGACTAAATTAATTGATGAAAAAAACACTGTTGATGTTATCTACATTGATTTTGCTAAAGCTTTTGACACTGTAGTTCACCGTAAATTAATTTATAAACTGGAAACTTTTGGATTTTCTGGAGATTTATTGAGTTGGTCAACTTGTTTTTTGAGCGATAGGACTCAAAGGGTTGTTATTAACGGTCAGTTTTCGAGCGAAAAATCTGTCACTAGCGGTGTTCCTCAGGGCAGTATACTTGGCCCGATTCTTTTTGTTTTATTCATAAATGACATTAGCGACCGCTTAAATAGCAAAGTTTGCCTTTTTTGCCGATGACGTCAAGCTTTATAATTTATCTAGCAATCACACCCAACTTCAAGATGATATCGCTAAACTCGTAGTCTGGTCCAAGGATTGGCAGTTAAAAATTGCTACTGAAAAATGCTACGCGTTATATCTAGGTATTGGGAATCCCAAGCATTCTTATAGAATTTCTGACCAGACTGTAGAACAGAGTGTAAATTCTGTAAAGGATTTGGGTGTTTACGTATCAAATAAACTTGATTTTAATTTCCACTATAATGATATAACGCGTAGAGCTTATGCTAGGGCTATGCTAATATCGAAATCATTCGCTTCTAAAAATAAACTAAATATGTCTAGGGCTTTTACTGTTTACGTCAGACCGCTTCTTGAGTATTGTAGCACTGTTTGGAATCCATACCGTAAGACCCATGTTTCAATGATCGAAAATGTTCAAAGGAAATTTACACGTAAAATTATTGGATTTCGAGGACTTTCTTATGCTGAAAGACTCAGTTCCTTAGAATTGGATAGCCTGGAGATTCGCAGATTGCGTAGTGATCTGTGTATGATGTATCAGATATTGAGTGGTAGATGCGTTTTGCAGCAAGCCGACTTTTACTTTTTGTGAAAACAACACGCGTGCTCAAAATTCAATGAAATGTGAATGCACTCCTTTTCGGCTTGATGTTCGTGGGTATGATTTATCCAATAGGTGGATTCACGTATGGAATTCTCTCCCTGAAGCTGTTGTAAGATCTCCTAGTGTTGCTTCCCTCCGTGAAAAGTTGAAAAAGTTGATCTAACGGGGTATTTGCTAGGGGGCGTGTTCTAAGTGCATAATTTATTTAGCCTGCGCGCCTACCTTCGTCTTTTGCACTAATCTCGTATAAATGTACTTTAATAAATAATTTCTTGCTTTTAGAATATGTGATTTTGTATGATGATTCATGTCGAATGTTTATTTATAATTGTATTTCATTGTATATTAATGTTTCTTTTCTTATTGTGTTCTTTTTTTGTGCGACGAAAATAAAATATTTGTATTGTATAAGCATTCTTCCGTCAAAATCGCAAAATATAGTTGTTATGGTTGTTATGTTAGACCTTTATTAGAGTATTGTTGCAGTGTATGGAACCCCTCTTATCTTAAGGATATAGATAGATTGGAAGCTGTTCAACGTAGATTCACTAAATATATTTTTGGCTATAATAATATTTTTTCTTACGAGGATCGTTTAACACAACTTAAATTGTGCAGACTTGAATTAAGACGCTTGCAGATTTGTCTGTGTATGATGTATCAAATTATTTGTCATAAATCATGTTTGGAAGCTGATGATTTTTTTGTATTTAATCATAATATTACCCGTAGCATTAATAGATTTAAATTAGTCATACCTACTGTACATTCTAATTTAGAAAAGTTTGATTTCTTTTACAAATACATCGCAGTTTGGAACGATCTTCCTGACTTCATTGTTTCTTCCCCTAACCTAAACATATTTAAATTTAGATTAGCAAACTTTGATTTATCTAGATATCTTGTGGGGCGCGCGTAAAACTTGTCATTCCATTGACTCGCATGTCCCTTTACTAATTCGTAATTGCATTTATTATATATCTTGTCATTTCGTATTTTAACTGTTGGTATTAGTAATAAAATTTTCTTTCTTCTTCAATAACTTCCATTGAAAAAATAAATTTTTCCATCACTTAAATAGTACAAAACGATGTGGTGAGAAGCCAAAACACGTTATTTAAATGTCTTGTCCGTTTAATAGGTTTTTAGATGGGAAAAATTCTTTGGATTCCCTCCTGGCGAAAATCATGGCTACGCCTATGACGAGATCGAAAATTCTCAGGCTTCGGAGGGAATGATGGAACGATCAACTTTGGTTGGAAAGATCCCCATCCCCACACCTGGGCGTGGGGGGTTTGGGGGGGGGTATGCACCCCCCCCCCCGAGAAACCAAAATACCCCCCCCCCCCAGAAATCAAAATACCCCCCCCCAGAATTCAATTTTTGAAAATTTTTTTCGTTTTTTTCGCAATTTTTTGATGCCAATGGATAGTGCTTGATGAGAAACGTCGAAAAATGGTGTTTTTATCGCCATACCACCATTTTTAAGGCCATTTTTCGACCTTCAAAAAAATCTTGCACCCCCCCAGAATTTTCTTGCTGCCCACGTATGCCCATCCCCCTATTACATGTATGATCATACCGCATCTTCCCATTTGACACGATTATACGTGCTTGAGCTTTTAGACATAGCCATGTTTCACAAAACAAATCCGTGGGTGAGAAATAAATTAATCGATTCGCACAACAAAGCTTTGCTAGTCAGCAAAGCAGCAGGCAGACGGACGAGACTCGCAAAATAAAACGAAGAACGTATAAATCCCATGCACATCATACCAACATAATAGTCATACGTTGAAGCATGCGAGCACTGCAGCATTACAGTACATCCGTCTAATATTTTTTTCAACACTGGTTCTAACCTTTGACAAAAGAGGCAAATGTTGCACATCTATTACATTAAATTACTGTCATCCGAATCAAATTAGGTATAATACAACGATATAACATTGGTATTTGTTACATACATATAATTCATTTGAAAGTTTGTAAGTGTATTGCAACAGCAACAATACATTATCAGAAACATTCAAAGAAAGAAAAAATGTGCAGTCGCAGAAAGTGCAGAATACAGAATAAATTACATTAAGGCAATAATACAAATACCGCTCGTACCAAGAAGAAACAATGCTGTGCAAGGTCGTAAAGGTAGTGCTCTTACTTATGACAAAGGTTTATTCTCCATGTTTAATTTTTACATTTTCTAATTTTAGCCTAAACACATTACAATTGGAAGCGTTTATCGCAGATTCAGGGAACATATTCCAAGCATTTATTATTCTGTGACTGAAAAATGTTTCTTCAAGTTAGATTTTAGGGCAGTGACTTTTAATTTTAATGTGTTGGTAGATCTATAATAAGCTTTAACCGATTCGTTAGGCTGCTGTTTGTGTGACAAAAAACGATTAAAGAGCGCACCGGTGTCCATTGGACTAAATTCGGCTATTAGCGCTTGTTTCGTTTTTGAATACAATTGTTGTATGTCAGCAGGTAACGAACGGTATAAACGCAAAACATAAGGATCAAGAAATCTAGTAGCGAATTTTAAACGATCAGCTTTGTCAATATCATAGGTATTGGCAAGCGATTCAAATTCTGCAAAATATGCTTTCATATCCGATTTATCGCCATCAAAAAATTTTTTATTAGCAATTGCAAATTGCATTTGCTGTTACACGGTAGGCGAACCTGCCTTAGCAGTTCGCGACAGCCATTACATAGCCAATACTAGTAGCTGTCTATGACGGTGCACTGTGGGCTATGCCTTCGGTCTTCCCATTATTTCCCCAAATTTTCAACAATAAAAAACAATTAGATACTTGTCCGGTATCGTAGAGTTAAGTGTATGATAATAGTAATTGTTTAATGCATACCGCTTATGTGAATCGAGAACATTCGATCTGAGATAAAAGTCATTTCAGTATTATGTTTAATTGATCGTTGTTTTAATTTACTGTAATGGCCCTTGAGGCCAGTGTACTTAAGTTCGTATTTGGAGTTTGGCGTTTTTTGCGTTTTCTCGTTGGCCGGTCGTATTTCGACTGTACATTTATCGTTTTTCGTTTTGCATATTTTGTTTCCCGGCTATAGGCCGTGTGTTCTTCGTCGAATAAAAGTATAGAAAACCAACCCAGTGGTTTTGGCTATACCGAGGGTTAGGTCGGCCACCATCCCTTTGTCGAGGACTTCTCACCCGCCATCAGTGGACTGATAGGTAAATTCCGTATGATAGCTTATTTTATTCGAAAATCATAATTTATCTCTCAAGCTCAAAAATTGATCAAAAATATTATTTAATCTTTAGGGATGATTGATCAGCATAGAGCTCGTTGTTGTTGTTTTCATTGTTCAGCGTGCTACACAAATTAGGAACCAAAAACATTTCTGATCAGGTACTGATTGAAAATAAGTTAAATAACAACTTGAGCTTGAGATAGGTCAACTGACCTCCGCGGCAAATTCCGAGACTAGGTAGGTAGCCTTAGGTCTTAGGGCGTAGCTGCTGAGATCACCCGACGAAAAGCAGCCAGCAATATTAGGGCTGAGGGGATCGAAGCCGTAAGGTCTGTAAGGGTCCAAAGATCGAAAGCCATCCAGTGCCGCGCGATCGGGGCCAGCACTAAGCGCAGACTTAAGTACCTACGTACCTAGGTAAATCTCGAGGGTGAATGTTAGTACGGTTCGTATCTGTGATGATTCTTTAGACCCAGATCAAACCGTCTACATTTACATTGGACGTTCCCTCCTTTAGGCTGCTAGCTACAGCCGAGCTGATCAATCATCGTAAAATTATTTTTCGATCCAAAAATCATCATTTTGGCCATCTAAAAATGTGTAACGTTTCGTTCACCTTTGTTGTTGTATCGACCGCGATCGTGGCAGTGCGCAATTTAAGTAAGCGTCCGTGGTAAAGATTTTGTGTATCGTGGTAAAGTCATCGTTATTTTTCTATTTCCGTCGAACTTTTATCGACGAAGGCAGCTCTCACGCTCGCATTTTTCTATAAACGTCAACCCACAGGCGACGATTTATCATTTTCTCTCTTGACAACGAAATTCCGTCATTTAGGTGTTTACCTACCTGTTTTTCTAACCACGTACACGTTCTTGCGCATTAGGCTTAGTCCTACCTGTTTTCGATCTGTTTTCACGTCTGGTATATCTTACTTCACGTAAGGAAGTACTATTTACGTGAAAAAACCTGTTTTTCGGATCGACAAAGGCCAAATTCGGAACATTTATTTTGGGAAAAATTTCGACGTACTGAAATTTATTTTACCCAAGGTCACATTTTTCGACATTTTTGATACCTAAAAATGGCAGGAAAAAGGTTTTGCGGACACCGCCCGCTAAATTGAAAAAACCTTCTACGCCACCTACTTCAACTCGCCAATTACCTACCGCGCCTGTTGACTCTAATAGCGCGAGTAATTCTGCGAGTAATGACACAATTATGAAAGACGTAACTACTACGGCGAATAATGATAAATTACCCGCGTCACTAAATGCCGCGAGTAATACACAGTCCGATGATGAATTGTTATTGACAACTGTGCGATCGCGCATTAATCAAACTTCGATAACTAGATCGGACCCTAACATTGATAATTCATCAAGTCATACAATGATTGATAATACGACTACTCATAACACAGCGAATAATCCTGAAACCAGTTCGGAGCGCGGAAAATCCCGATTCTGACGTCGAAAGTAATCATAGTCACAGCATAAATGCCGACCAAGAGCGTGCTAATGCTAATGCGACTAATGATCTTCTTTTGAAAGCTCTACAAGCTATTCATTTACAATTTTCGGATCTTTCTACGCGCTTTGAACAAGATAAAAAGACAAATGCGGATGAAATGCGTAAACTGCGTCTGGAGCTAAGCACTATGCTTAAACCCCAACCAGTTCTGAATCGCATAGAGAGTAATCCATCTGAGCGCGTTAACCACTCAATCGATAGCGCAAATTTTTCTGAATTCAATGCACAAACTGCGAATCGTGCGCAAAGTACGCATCGTGCATCTTCACTGTTGTCTACTAGCAACAGAGCGTCAAATTCACGCTCACCTTCGGAAACCGTTCCTGAAAATATAACTCAAAGTTGTACAAATTGCGCGCCTGTAATGTCTAATTTGTCACAGAATCCTTTAAACACGGGTTTGCAACCAGTGCAAAACTCGGGTTTTTCGGAAAATATACCTACGATTTCACAGCCGTCGGTATCGATTTCGCAGACGTCGCGATCTCGACCTTCGCTGTCTTTAAATCGTAATGCGCCTTCTTTCGTACCTAGTTCTTCTACTACAAACTCGCAGCAGCAAGTGAATCCTCCTCCGCTGCAATATTTTCCACCTCAAGGCGAAAATTTACCTAGTAGCTATGTACCTAATCCCATAAATGTGGAAATACCGCTTAATAATAATATTTTGCATTCTTCCAATATCGAAATGCAACCTGTTGAGATAAATCTATCTGGCATTAACACCGAATCTGCACCTCCACCTGAATCGTCTAGTAGGAAAAAACATGTCAAATTCTCTGACGACAGCTCATCTAGTAGCTATGATCGCCCGCGCAGTCGTCGCTCGCGTCGCAAGGGTCGATCGCGCAGACGACGTCATCGGCATAGTTCAGGTTCTTCATCTGAAAGCTCTCGTGGTGACTCGCGTCTTGCTGATTCCTTGAATCGCGGACCATTTTTGCAGCAAATGCAATTTGCAATTGCTAATAAAAAATTTTTTGATGGCGATAAATCGGATATGAAAGCATATTTTGCAGAATTTGAATCGCTTGCCAATACCTATGATATTGACAAAGCTGATCGTTTAAAATTCGCTACTGGATTTCTTGATCCTTATGTTTTGCGTTTATACCGTTCGTTACCTGCTGACATACAACAATCGTATTCAAAAACAAAACAAGCGCTAATAGCCGAATTTTGTCCAATGGACACCGGTGCGCTCTTTAATCGTTTTTTGTCACACAAACAGCAGCCTAACGAATCGGTTAAAGCTTATTATCTCTCGCTTCGCGAAGAATTAATTAAGTCTGATCCTTACCTTGAAATTGATTCGCCACATTTCAATAATTTAATGCGACATCAGCTAAAAGAAGGTTTATTACCGCACATTTCGAAAGAGGCATATCACAAAAAACCTAGAGCATCATTAGCTGAATTTTTGGATAATGCGCTAAGCGCTGAATTTGCTAACAAAGAATTTGAGGATAAAAAGGCAGTAACGCCTTACGTATCGGTAACAGCTGCTCCAGTAGGCAGCGCAGTACCTAAAGATACTCCTCGCGCATCTAACCAAAATGATTCAAATCGCTCACGTAATAGAACGTTTCATCGCTCATCGCGTGCTGAGAAACCAGAAAGTTCTTCTCGTAAATATTGTACCTTTTGCAAGCGCATAGGTCACATTTATGAGGAATGTTTCACACGTCAAAGGCAAGAAACATCTAATAATGCTAATTATAATAACCAAGCTGATCGCAATACCAATTCTATGGCTCGCAATCGCAGCCAATCGCGTTCTTTTTGCGACAAAATCGTTCGCCATCGCGTTCGAATTCGCAAAATAGGCAGCGATCTCAATCACGATATCGTAACTCTAGTCAACATCGTTCATCCAACTATGCGAATAATGATAATCGCTTTGAATCAAAGCAATCACGATCGAATTTTCGGCAAAATCGTAATGATTATTACCAAAATTCGCGTGCTAATTATCAAAATTCGCGTTACGACAATCGCTATAATAATCAATCGCGCCAAAATACACCTTTTGTACAATTTCCAAATGAACAACGTGGAACATACTATAACTCGAACTATCGCAACGACAATAATTCTAATCGCCCTTATGTTACATATACCGCAGATAACCAGCCCACCATGAATGCGCCCCCACCGCAGCCAACCCTTACATCTCCTCATGATGTAAACACGGTTACTGCGAAAGGGCCAGAATCTAGCGCGCGTCCCAATCTATTCGCGTCGCAAGAATTTCTCGAAGAGTACGAACGTTTACAACGTCGTCTAGCAACTTATGAAAAAATTAATTTACCTTCTTCGAAGACGTTAGATCCTAATATTCCTATTGTAAGCCACGCTGGAACTAATTTACCCACTATTCTCGTCAAAGTTCACGGCGTTGATGTACCTGCTCTCATAGATACAGGTTCACAGGTCACCATGATGACCACATCTGCATTCTTGCGTCTTGGTTTTAATTTACCACCTAAACAAGTTTCGCAAGTTGTGCATGGTGTAGGCGAAATTACTGCAGTCGTTCGTTATAAAGTAAATATGACTTTAACAATTGCGGAACAATCTATTTCTACCTCAGTTGCTATAATTGATCATTTGCCGGAAGACATGCTTTTAGGATATGATTTTTGCGAATCCGCACTCATGTGGGTTAATCCTATTGAGCGTTGTGCTTTTATAAACGGCATAAAGGTTAATTTACTCTCATCTAATGAAAAATTGCAATTTCGTGCGAAACCCAACGCAACCACCTCTGGTGTTGTGTGTGTGCATGTTTCGTTGCCCGAGCCTGTTATAATACAACCTAGGCATGAATTAATTACACCTGGCTATATAAGTCATGGTTCTTGCAATTTTGATTTCGCACTATTCGAACCAAATCCTGATTTTATGGAAAAAACTTCACTTTTTGTGGCTCCATCTATAGTCGATGCTTCACAGCCTTTAATACCTGTTCGCGTCTGTAATATCTCTAAAGCGCCAATTCGCATTGACTCTGGTGAAATAATAGGTTCTTTAACCACTGATGCCGAGGTTGTGTCACACGTTTCATCTTTGGATGATAGGACACCAGAACTTTTTGCATCAATAAATAAAGCTTTAAACGGCTCCGCCGTTAATTCTAGACAGCAGCAACAAATTCGTGAACTTTGTCTAAAATACGACTCAATTTTTGCATTAAAAAACGAACCTCTCGGTCGTACCCCCTTGATGAAACATCATATCGATACAGGGGATAATCCACCCGTTGTGGGAAAAACTTATCGTGTCGAACATTCTAGAAGGGAATCTATGCAGAAAATTATAAATGAAATGCTTGCGGATAAAATTATTCGACCTACAACTAGCCCATGGGCAAGTCCATTATTTCTCATTGGAAAAAAGGACGGTTCCCTAAGGCCAGTCGTCGATTATCGACGGTTAAATGACATCACTAAAACGCAAGTTTATCCTCTTCCGCAACTAGATGATTATTTTGATACCTTAGGCAATGCTGCATATTTTAGCACACTAGATTTGAAATCTGGATACTGGCAGATCCCACTCGATAATAAATCTCGCGAAAAAACAGCATTTATATGTCCTGTTGGTCATTATGAATTTGAAGTTTTACCTTTTGGGTTAAAGAATGCGCCCGCAGATTTTCAAAGACTAATGGAGCTCGTGCTCGCAGGTCTAAATTGGAAATCTTGTCTCGTTTACATCGATGACATAATTATCTTTTCACGCACTTTCAAAGAACATTTAAAAGATCTCGAAAATGTCTTTATTGCTCTTAAAAAGGCAAACTTACGTGTAAAGCCTGATAAGTGCCATCTTGCGCATGCAGAGGTAAAATTTCTTGGCCATAGCATAAGTGCAATGGGCATCGCTCCTGACATGTCCAAAGTCGCGGATTTAATCTCGTTCCCCGTACCAAAAACCGTAAAATCCTTGCAGAAATTCCTTGGTTTAGTCCAATGGTTTAAGAAATTCGTTAAAGATCTCGCTAAAATTGCTAAACCGTTATTCCATCTTCTGCGTAAAGATGTCGAATTTTGCTGGAAGGCTGAACACCAAACCGCCTTTGAGCTTCTGAAGAAAGCATTTACGTCCCCACCTATTTTACAATTACCGAAATTCGATGATGAGCACCAATTTATCTTAACAACTGACGCAAGTAACTATGCGTTAGGTGCTATTTTGACACAAAAACATCTACCATCCAAAAATCGTTTTATTCTTAGCTACGCTAGTCGCGTACTAAATTCTGCCGAATGTAATTATGCTACTTCGGAAAAAGAAGCGTTAGCGGTAGTGTGGGCCATCAAGCATTATCGACACTATCTTTACGGTAAAAAATTCGTTGTCGAAACTGATCATCAAGCGTTAACCTGGCTAGTAAACGTAAAAGACCCATCGAGTCGATTACGCCGTTGGGGTCTCAAATTACAGGAGTACGAATATGATATCGTTTACGTTCCTGGTGCATATAACTGCGCAGCTGATCTTCTTTCACGACACCCTAAATATGATCATGCAGAACGAAAATATAAAGTCGAGCGCAAAAATATCGTTAACATCGCAAATTTAGAATCAGAAGATTCTGAGTCAGATGATGAATCGGTTCCACCTGACCGATCGCGCGATAACGCGCCTAATGCACCAATTAATCATCCAAATGCGCAAAATAATGTTCCTACTGCGCAAACTGATCCTACTAATTCTAAACCACCTACATTTCGCGAACGCTTATTACTTACCGATGCCGAAAAAGCTGAAATGCTAACACCTGCGCGTTTACTCGCCGAGCAACGTGCAGATGACGAATTGCATAAAATTCGCATCGCATTGAACGACTTAACAACGAAAAAATATCGTGACGAATTTTTTCTCGTAAACGATGTACTTTTTCGTCGTTTCCAACCTAAGCGCTCACCAACTGTCGTTCATCAAATAGTCATACCCAAATCTTTGCGTCGCTTCATATTAACGGAATTTCATGACTCTATTTTCGGAGCTCATTTTTCATCGCGCAAAATCTTGCCCGCCATTCAAATGCGTTATTGGTGGCCGCGCATGGAAAATGATGTGATCGCGTGGTGTCGGAATTGTGATGTGTGCTTACAACGTAAGGTCGCATTAAATTCCACATCCGTTCCGCTGCAACCAATCGAAGTATCCGCACCCTTTGAACTCATTGCGTGCGATTGTTTGCATATGCCGCGATCCCCCTCCGGAAATGACCAAATTGTAGTTTTTATGGATTATTTCACAAAATACGTGGAAGCTTTTGCTGTTTCTGATATCAAAGCAACAACTATCGCAAATTTATTATTACGAGAAATTATACCACGTTATGGAGTCCCCAAGAAATTTTTAACAGATCAGGGGTCAAATTTTACATCTACCCTTATTTCGGAAGTCTGTAAATTATTAAACGTCCAAAAAATATTTACAACCCCATATCACCCCCAGTGTGATGGGTTGGTGGAACGTTATAACCGAACTTTGATTGATGGTTTGTCGAAGCTGAGTGCGCGTTCCCAGTATGATTGGGAGCAATTTTTACCTTTTGCATTATTTGCATACCGCGCGACTCCGCAATCCTCGACTAATATATCTCCTTTCGAAATGCTTTATGGTCGCGAACCAGCATTTCCTCTTGACACTTTACTAATAAATGACTTCGTGATAAATCCGAATTTACCTTCCGTTGCGGAAAAATATGTCATTGATTTAAAGCTGACTTTACAAGACTTGCATGAAATCGCATCTCAAAATCTAACGCAAGCGCGTAAGCAGCAGAAATCACAATATGACAAGTCCGTAACGCAAACAAATTTTTCTCTTTCGGATATAGTCTATCTTAATAATACCTCAGTCATTCAACCTGAAATAGGTAAATTATCACCCAAGCGTGTGGGTCCATACCGAATTATTGACTTACCCACGCCTGAAACTGCGAAAATCGCATATGTCTATAACCCTCTTATCGTTCATCACGTTCATAGGAATAGACTTCTGCCTGAGCCTAAACTACCTTATTCTGACTTAATTGTGGAAAAACACGCGTACGTCCCTGGCGATTTTGTGTTGGTTAAATTACCACATCGCCCTCTTGCCCCGGCAGTTGTCATAAGTTTTGAGGATTTACCGGGCAGGGAACAAAAAGCTAAGGACTGCGCGCCTATACGTTTATTAAATGGCTCTAAAACAGCACATGCCGTACCATTATCTAATGTTTTTCCTTTTGCAGACCCATGGCTGCAGAAGGCACCCCAAGCAAAGAGGCATTGCTGGAGGCAGCTGGTCGCCGATGCAAATTCGAAGGGCGTGATCCCGCGTCCTTAGATGAGTTTCGTTCGGCGTTGACCAGTATGGCTTTAGAGCGGGGTTTGGTTGTACCAGACCCGCTGCCACAAAACGACGATAGTCGTGTTAGCGGTTTACAAGCATTCACTGCTAGATGGGTTAAGCACAAAGTAGCACATAAAATTAAAAATCATACTAAGCGTATAAACGATCAACAGCTCTGGTGGGAGAATAGATTTTGTAGATTTCCTTTGGTAACCCCTCGCGTACCAAGGAACAGGCCTATGCCTACGGTCATAGTCTCCGACGACCAGAAGTCGTTTGCCGCCATTTTGGCGTTAATTCAACCATCAAATTTGACTAATGGCACACTATTTTTAGGCTACGATTCTGAATTTGTTAATGACAGGAAAGGCAGGCATTATAAGACCTGGGACTTGCGTTTTCAGCAATTATGTCCCACCTACCAGGACCTCCATGGCCCATTCGTACGCTACGTCCAAGTTGCGAGCGCGAACGGTCATGTGTTCTGCTGGGACCTGGCGAAGTTCCCGCAACCTCCGTTCGGGCTTCACCAGTTGCTCGAAACACGTTTGCCAAATGTATATATGGTTTGTTACGATCCTACGCAAGATCGACTTGCGTATTTTCACGTATACGGTCCAACTTTTGAGGAAATTTTGGCAATCCCAGATGCAGAAATTCGCAATCAACTGCACTGGAAGGATCCGTTCATCGCTAATTTTATCGATATTCAGCCATTAGCGAGAGAATTTACTCGTCGTTTTCGCATCACAGCGCGTTCACACACATTGAAGCGCTTGGCTGAGTTCCTATTTGACATGTATCTTGACCCGAACGCGCCTGATAACTTCGGACAGGCGTGGAGCTTACCTTTAACTCGGGACATGCAGAATTATTTAGTGATGGACGCCCTCATAACTATCGATGTTTTTATATTGATAGAAGGGACATCGCAAAATAATCGCATTACTGACGATAGAAAGCCTATGTCGGTTTCGTTTGTAGGCGATGAATTGCACATTAAGGCCACTGGCCCGAAAGCCAGAGTGCGTATACCATTGTCGACTAGTAAACCACCGCAAGGACAGTCGACCAGCACAGCTGCTGAAGCTGAAGTCGAAGTTGACTCGAATGGCGAAGAATTAATTAGAGTTGAGGACTTCTATGGTCCGGCTCCGCAACTTCCAACGGCCATAGCAGCAGCCACCACCGTTGCCTCAGTAACGGAAGCGTTGGCTCACGCTAATGTTTTCGACAATCCTGACCTACAACTCCAGGGTTCGCAAGCCGTTGCCGACTCAGTTTCGGGCCCGGCTCATGCACCTGATACCGAACCAAAATCTAAACCAACCAGTTCGAGTACACCAGCATCTGCGTTTTCTTCGCAAACGGACATTCCATATGATTCGCCTATGGTCGATGTAGAACCGATCTCCACTGAAGACGATGATTTATCTCCTAAGCGTTTAGTCATGGCGTTATCTGACACCGAGGCGGAAAGACAAGCTAATTTGTCGCCACCGCGCACTACACGCGCGGCATTGGCCAGAAAAGGGGCTGTTACCGTTTCGCAACCGATTGTCTCGCAATCGCTTGCGGCGGACCAACAAGCGCCCTTGGGCATCAGTTCGCTCGGACCTTTGCCGACTTCACAGCCGGGTCGGGTAGAGCGTGATTCTGAGCCCAATGTGATCATGACTGAAATTATTGGTTTTCCACCGCATACACAACGTACATTAGCTGCACATGAAGTACCACAAGTAGCATTGTATACGCAAGTCACGACTCATTCCGCGCCACAAGGCGTGTCGGCACCAGATGCTCGTTTTATGGCTCCCATGGCCATGACGGGTGTGTCGAGTACGGTGGCGACTATTCACCCACAGGCAATTCAAAGTCAGTCGTCAAATAGGGAAGTCGCCATACCCCCAATGATGCAAGCTATTCGCGATCGTATGGCCGCGAATGAAAGCGCGAGAGTGCAAAGCCGCTCGCGCTACGTTCAGCATTTTTTCACCATGATGGAAAATATGACGCGAGAACCTCCGTGCACTGTCGCACCAGTTGTATTGCACGAGTTACATGACAGTTTGGGTGAGGTTGAAGGAACGCGTGTATATGATCAGCTGGTTGAAGCTGCACAAGTGTACTTCGACCGAGTGTATGCAATCCATTTGCAGCACGCGACTTCAACTGATTCCCCTTCGCGTCCATTAGTGTGGCCCTTGACCGCACAGCCTTTGGCTGATGTGGATCGTCCACCCGCACCTCGATTTATCAGCAAATTGAGTGTGTTTAACCGATTGTTTTATCCCGACCAATATTTCGTGCGCATACGTTTCTTTATTACAACGGGAATGATGTTGTACGAAGTGCCGTTAGAGTATTTGGTGGTGCACCCGCACCTTGATGCACCGACTGAAGTGTCTGATGGTGTTGCTCATCAGGTTCGCCCGGAGTTATATCCACACAGGATGTCTCCAGCGCCAGATCATATGGCACCCATCTTAATATCGGCACGTCAGATGGTCGATATTTTCGATACTTTCCGAGAATTTCAAGCATTATATGATTCGGAGTATCGACACATGACGATCTTTTCTTCCATAGACGTCATGCGCGCTACAGCGCTTTTGGAATTCCTGGACAGGAAGTTCCACTTCTTTGCGTATGCCTACGGAAATCCCGGAATAGGCTGGCGCATGGTGGAGCAGTTACGTCGCATGTTGCGCGTAGCGTTCCTTGGTGAATCTTATACACCTTCGCCAAGTGAGGCTTTTCCGGAATTCCCGGATTTAACAGCACGAATCGAAAATCAACAAGTTTTACACAATATGATTCGCCAAATTCGGCTAGCAACCGATCCGCCGCTCGAAGTTCCGGCGCAATTCGATCGTTTTAGAGGTCAACAAAAATCGGTCTTTTTCCTAAAACATCGAATTCAAGGCGAATTAGAAAAAATTCGCAGACAAAGGCGACAGGCATCCTCGCAGGACCCTAGTGGATCCGTAGCAAGCCTTGAATTGCCAGAAGTCGACCTTTCCTTGGAAGCACAAATTGAGATGCGTAGAACACGCATGACGATCGAGAAACGCGATCGTGAGAATTTGGCTACGGAAATGCCACGGCGTGTGACGAAATTACGCGCCGCCGGTTCTCTTACTGAAGCTTCCGAGGTTCGTCATATGCCAGAAGACGAACATAAGGCGAAATTGAATAGATTTTATGACACCAAGTCAGAGCACGCTTTGCGTCGACTGAAAAATTTGGAAAAGCAACGAGTCAGAAGACTCGTTCAAGCTGAAGTTGCAGCTAAATTAAAAGCGCGTTTAGGCCCAAAGGGATCGAGGCGGCAAGAACCGCAATCATCCCGGCAACGCTATGCTGCAACACACCACCGATCACAATCGCAAGCACAACAGCAAACGCAAGTAAAACCGCATATACAGCAATATACAAGACCGCAAACCCAACCGCGGCAACAACAGCATTTTACGGAATCGCGTGAGCGTTCCGGGGCGTATTCACAGGCCGATGCTGGTCATCTGTCGCGCTCGCGACAGCAGCAGCCTTACGAGTATCGCCGCCAACCACAGTCAAACCGCGGAACTCATCGGGACCGGTCACAATCCCGTCAACGGCAACAATGGGACCAGTCGTATCAATCACCGTTGGAGCAAAGTCAACCAGCCACCGGGGGTTATCAGCCACAACCTCGACCGGGTCCACTTTTGCCAAAACCGTGGCCTGTTACTCAACAACAACAGCGTCCACGCAAACCTTCTCGCCAACAAACTTACGGTTTTACGCCGGAGCAATTATTTACCCCGACGCCGCCCATACCGCGTCGTTATGCTGACGACTACGAGGACGATGACGATTTTGAGGACGACGATCGACCCGTCGATCCACACCAACGCTTACGCCAACACATGTACGGGCGTAGGCAATCGCCATATCAGTATCGTGAGCGTTCGAATACGCGTCGCGAACCGGAATCGGATCAGGAATATTTTCAACGACAACGACGTCGCGGAAAATCGTATGGCTCGAAGGCCAATTACCGCGATCAATATTAATTTACAAAGTTCGACGTACTGAACTTTTGGAACTCTGCGTTTGGCGTCGAATTCGACCAGCAGCTTTTCGTCAATTTTTTCGTTTTTTCGTCCTGATGTGGATTCCAGGACTTCGTGTATCGTTTATTTCCTGTGTATTTTTTCTCTTGTCATTTTTTCTTGCTGTAAAAATTTTTCCTTGACGGTGCTCGTATTTTTCCCCGTAATCTCGCATAATTTGCCATTTTTTCTCGTTTTTGTCATTACCTCGTATTTTAATTCGTCAGTGACTTTAATTTTTGCTCAGCATAATTTTGCCTAATCATTCCGTGTCTTAATTTTTCTTTCTTGCTCAATTAGCGGTGTTACTATTATGGTACCTTAACTCTTTAACGGACAAGGGGTTAATTTATACCCAATCTACAAAATTTTTAATTCAAAAATTTTCTCATTACCCGGGGACTGAAGGAGGCTTCTTGGGCAGCGAGATCGAATACTATGCTATGCTGTCCAAGACCGGAGTTCATCATTACTCGGGCAACAATATAGATCCTAGCGCCATTGCCAGTGTTGCTCGAGAGTTTTCCTGAGTGCGAACGAGGTCATGCGTTGGCCGTTACCTATTATCGCTATTTGTTATTTTTTCGTTCTTTTTTATTTTCGTTTTTCACGTTTGCTCAGGATTAGGCGTTGCGGACGCCAGAGTTGAGGCGTTGCGAACGCCAGAGAGCCGAGTTGTAGAGCGTCGCCGACGCTAGTGTCGATGGTGTACCCCCGAAAAATTCTCCACTTTGTGTCAAATTTTTTTTCTATACGTGGGGGAGTGTAACTGCGAGAGTTACACGGTAGGCGAGACCTGCCTTAGCAGTTCGCGATAGCCATTACATAGCCAATACTAGTAGCTGTCTATGACGGTGCACTGTGGGCTATGCCTTCGGTCTTCCCATTATTTTCCCAAATTTTCAACAATAAAAAACAATTAGATACTTGTCCGGTATCGTAGAGTTAAGTGTATGATAATAGTAATTGTTTAATGCATACCGCTTACGTGAATCGAGAACATTCGATCTGAGATAAAAGTCATTTCAGTATTATGTTTAATTGATCGTTGTTTTTATTGTACTGTAATGGCCCTTGAGGCCAGTGTACGGAAGGTCGTATTGGAGTTTGGCTTTTTTGGTTTTTCTCGTTGGCCGTTTATTTCGACTGTACATTATCGTTTTTCTTTGGCGTATTTTGTTTCCCGGCTATAGGCCGTGTGTTCTTCGTCGAATAAAAGCATAGAAAACCTACCCAGTGGTTTTGGTTATACCGAGGGTTAGGTCGGCCACCATCCCTTCGTCGAGGACTTCTCCCCACCATCGTGGACTGATAGGTAAATTCCGTATGATAGCTTATCTTATTCGAAAATCATATTTTATTTCTCAAGCCCAAAAATTGATCAAAAATATTATTTAATCTTTAGAGATGATTGATCAGCATAGAGCTCGTTGTTGTTGTTTTCATTGTTCAGCGTGCTACACAAATTAGGAACCAAAAACATTTCTGATCAGGTACTGGTTGAAAATAAGTTAAATAACAACTTGAGCTTGAGATAGGTCAACTGACCTCCGCGGCAAATTCCGAGACTAGGTAGGTAGCCTTAGGTCTTAGGGCGTAGCTGCTGAGATCACCCGACGAAAAGCAGCCAGCAATATTAGGGCTGAGGGGATCGAAGCCGTAAGGTCTGTAAGGGTCCAAAGATCGAAAGCCTTAGAGCCGCGCGATCGGGGCCAGCACTAAGCGCAGACTTAAGTACCTACGTACCTAGGTAAATCTCGAGGGCGAATGTTAGTACGGTTCGTATCTGTGATGATTCTTTAGACCCAGATCGAGACCGTCTACGGCTACATATAGTCTGTTTCACATAACTTCGTGTAGGTACAAATTCGGAGAATTTCCATTGGCAGTAAGCCGAGGATTACGATAATTACGTTTCAGTTCAATGCTTTAATTGCAATCCTATCAGCTTATTGTCGGAGATGATTTTAAAATTTACTAGCAAATGGGGCGCTTCGCTGCCCCATCTGCTAGAGTGTTCGTAAACAAATAATATCTTGACCAGTAATTAGTATAAAAACCGAACGACTTCTGCAATGGATCGGCGAACGGTTTTTATATTTTTATATCTAGCTGAGCTGCCCGGCGTTGCCCTGGCTGAACATAGGCCTGATAGCTGTATGGGATTGAGATGTCTCTTGTATTTTTTATTTTCGGGACTTTTGATGTTTTGGATATTTCTAAAAAAATTGTTGGTAAAAACATATTGTATTTTTAAAATTTTTCAAAACTGTCTTTTGTCAGCCATTTCATTGATTCAATCCATATTTCTGACGTTATAGAATGGTTCTGAGAATTCTTTATCCTAAATCATATTTTTGATGTTCTGGGATGTTCTGTAAATTATACCATTAGATAGTTTGGGATGTTTAAAATTTGTTTTTGATCATAACCATATTTTTAACGTTTTGGAATATTAAAAAAACTTTTTTGGTCTAAAACCATATTTTTGATGTTTTTGGGGTGTTTAAAAAAATTTTTTTGGTCAAAACTTCATCATTTTTGATGTTTTTGGAAAGTTTAAAGATTTTTTTGGTGCAAACCATATTTTTGATGTTTTGGGACACCGATCTTACAGCACAGGATATGTTATAGCATCACGTCCTATCTTGTGAGCACTTGGGGCATGCTATATAACGTCCTATCCTGTAACACTGTGTATGTTATATCACGTCCTATCTTATACCATGGGGCATGTTATATCACGTCCTATTGTATAGCATGGGGTATGTTACATCACGTCCTATTGTATAGCATTGAGTATGTTGTATCACGTCCTATCTTATAGCGTCGGGTTCAACTTTGTACAATGTTCAACTTTGCCCTCATTGTAAACAAATGCAAAAAGTTGCATATTAAATTAGCCGCTAAGAAGCAAAAACATTTGGATTTGTATTTTTTGAAGCCGCATGTTTGCTGCTTTCTTTCCCGAAAGCCGCATGTTTGCTGCTTTCGATTGCTTCGCCCATTAAATTTCACGCGCGCTGGTTTACAAGGTTCAAAGGAATTTTGACTTGGTGCAAGCTCTTTTTCAGTGATTAATCATGTTTATAAGTACCCGTACGTAATTTCCTTTCAGCCCCGTCTCATGCATGTTTTATGATGCCAGATCGTATATTTAAAGTAGCGAATATGGAATCAGCGGTCCCAGAAACCCCGGGAGGCCTAATTGTGGAAGCAACAGTCAATCTGTGTTTCTGCAAAAAGACAAACACCTAAATTTTTCGCTATGCATAGGGTACCTTTGGGCTCCTGTATCTAAAAAACCAATCGTGGACACCTGCTGCGAATTCTACGAGTAAGGTCAGTCATAAGATATCCAATAATTGGTGAAAAATTTAAAAAAATTTATCCGCTGCGATTTGAGATATTTGATAAAATACACTTGTAAATCACGTTTTTCTTACGGCATCACATCAGTATACACTGTAGTGTAAAGTGGTTTACACCAGTCGATAAAGCGCATAAAAAGTTGATCCTGAAGGTGGCCCAGAAAATTTTACCCTGCGGCAATTGCATAAGCGGCTAGAGCTACCAAAACCTTTTACATAAATCCGTAATTTCCGGGTTTCCAGGAGTCCGATCGAGACATTTTAATCAAAAAATTGTAATTAGCGCCCGAGAATACCCGGTAAAGGTGAAAATATAAGTATCACAAAATTATCCAGTAAAAACTTTTTTTGCCTCACACACACACACACACTTACACACAACTCGAAATTAATATTATAGATGACCGAAGCTGTGTGAAACAGACTATAGTGTTGTCGTCTGGTAGTGTGAATAAATCATTTGCATTAACATCAACGGCTGAATGGTAACATTTTGTATACCATATAGTTAAGTCGTACCCTGATAAGACATGATGTTTGGATAACAGTACCCTAAGTCACGTTTAGTAAAGCATCTTTGGTTCTTTTCAATATTACGAATATTTTGTTTAGTTTGCAGTGACCAAACAGAGGTCAAATATTCTAGAAGAAGCCGTATATAAGTTTTATAGGCCATTGTGATAAGTGACAAGTCCTTACTTTTCAAACCGCGAAAAATTATGTGTTTCACATAAGTTCATGCATAAATTCTAGCAATTTTCAACGACAGTAAGCCGACGGTTACGATAATTATATATATATTAAATCAATGCTATAATAGCAATCTGTCAGCTTTATGTCGGAGATACCTAGTTTTAAAATTTATGACCAAAGTCGTGTGAAACAGACCATAGTGACATGCGATGGAAGGCCTGCTTTACAAGTTTGCTTATGTGAGCAGACTTAATATGCCTAAATCTTTTACAGGGGGTTTCGAGGTTGAGATAACGCTATTTTTTATCGTGTAAACCATTTGAGAATTATTATCACTAAAATGAAGGACCTGACATTTTGTTGAGGATAAAGAAAGCTGCGAAAAATCTGACCATTCATAAATTCGATTTAGCAAAATTTAAAGATGGAATGAGTGTTCAGACTTAGCATAAATCTTAATATCGTCTACAAAAATAAGCATTTCTGAATAATGATCAATTTTCTTAGCAGGTTCTTATGATTTTCACATGCATGGGTGACTTTACTGACCCCCATCTTCTATGTCCTCAATAATGCGTATTTCCAAGTAGGTATATTTGTCATTTTCTAATTGACTTTTAAAAATAAATTTAAAGTACCTATAAACATTGAATAAAAAGGGCTATGTCAATCAATCATGGTGGAAAATGTGTGCCCGCATGTCCTCTAAGTTGTTGCAGGCACCTGGTATACGACCGACGATTATCAACTTTTCGCCATTCAGGACGGGACAAGCGCCATGCAAACTCTTGCGTAAGTTGTTTCCCTGCTTGTCCGTATTCTCGAAGTATAATACGTCACCCATATGCGTATGAACAGAAATTCGTATTTCAGGAAAAAACGTTTCGCCTCCTGAAATGTGAAAATCTGGAGCAAGTCGGTACCAAACTGGGCGAGGGAGAAGAGGTTTTGGAGAGTGTATGCACTCCCCTAGAAACCAAAATACACCCTCCCCAATTCAATTTTTGAAAAATTTCTCGGCTTTTCGCAATTTTTTGTAGGCAACTCGATGAGAAACGTTGAAAAATTGTGTTTTTCGCCATACCACCATTTTAATGCCATTTTTTTACCTTTGAAAAATCTTGCACCTTCCTCCCTAGAATTGCGGTGCCGCCCACCTATGGTCAGTACTCCAAAAAGCTCAGAGCTGTGTTTTTTATTTTCAATATTACTATTACCCTGCTATCCCAAAACCCCTCCTATGCCCAAATGTATGTATGCATGTGTTTAACAGCCCAATTGAAGCCTTAAAAATTTTCAGAATTTGTGCTACTTCCCACATACATAAGTTACGGAAATGTTTCGTTTGCTACAAAAACTTAATTCTATTGCAAAAGCTATCCAGATCCCAGAAGGACAAGAGAAGCACGTAAATAGATTCACGTTATCGTCAGGTTTAATACGCCGGAAATATTTCAGAAATTTCGATGAATGAAGGCCAAAAATTATTATAAAATTCGAGTAAAATTCATTTGTAGCCAACTCTTATGTTGGGCCAAACTCCATGTGATGCATCAATAGAAAATTGGAAGAAAACAAGAAAATTGAAGCGCCATAAATTTTCACTTCACCATTTTCATAATACTCGTACATATGTTCTCAGGGGCGTACGCAGGATTTTTTAAGGGGAGCATTCCTGAATTTGTGACCCTATATTTTGGGATATTTTCGCCGAGGCACCAAATAAAGGACATTTCCTGACGTTTCTGGAAATGCTCTATCCAGTTGAGCTCACAAAATTCAAACTTTTCGAAAAAATGACGTTTGTTCGGCCACGCTTGGGCCTAAATTAAGTAAAATGATAATTCTACGGCGGGAAGCGCCGAAAATATAGTGATTTTTCGCTTAAAAGATGCCGATTTTCATGCGTTTGCTTACCTTTACAAAATTATTTTGGGCTAGGGGCGGTTGCACCCCGCCTCCCCTGCAAACGCCCATATATGTTCTCAAGCATACATGCAATGGCTAAAAATTTTGGGTGGGTTAGTGGTCCGCAGGGGACCGAAATAGCAAAAAACACCTAGACATGGCCAACAACGCAACTTTCCGCCTGAAATGGTATTCAATAATCCTCTGAATTTGGGGAGATGAGGGAGCGAACAACTTTGAATTGAGAGATTCGCTTCATCAGCAGAAAAGTCACACCATGAGCTGTAACAAATTTTTAGATGCTATTCCACTTTTGTCCAATTACGAAATTTTGAGGCTCACCTGACAAAAATACAATGGCAAATACGGATTAGAAAACAAATACATAATATGATGTATCAATATCATGTCTTGTGTTACCAGGGGGAATAAGAAATTTTTCCAATTATCTGCTTAATTTTTAGATGCAATGGTGTGTGCTCAAAATCGGTTTAAATAGGCAAAAAATCAAAATTTCCTAGCGCTTTGTGCTTAAACATTGCTATTTTTCGTTATAGAGTTTCATATAGAGTTCTAGAATCACCTGAAAAAGCTGTTAGGTCGGTTTTCTCTAGCTTATTAACAAAAGAGTTTAAAGAGTCTGAGCATCTAGTTTCGTGAGGTAATGAATTCCACCAATTGCATACTCGGTTACCAAACCAATGTTTCCTAATTTCAATTCTGTTAGTAGTTGATAAACAGGATATTTTGATTAATCTCAAAGCGATTCTTTGAAAGTTCAAAAATTTCAGAAAATTTACTTTTTTCGATGTTTTTTACATATTTGAAAGTTTCATTCAGATCGATTTTAATTCTCCGTTCTTCTAGTGAATGCAGGGTGAGCCGTACTAATCTTCCTTATAATTCAATGCTCTATCCCTCGAAACGCTACGGGTAAAATATTTCTGAACATTTTCTAACATAGTGATGTCTAGTGTTGTAAAAGATAAGGTTCTTTTGCAAGATTAAAGATTAAGATAAAGTTTAAATTTTAAAATCTAGAAGATAAACATAAAGATAAAGACAAAGATAATAAATTAAGAAAGATAAAGATAAAGATAATTTGCAAGATAAAGGAACCAAGAAGATGAAGATAAAAATAAAGATAAAGTGTAAATATGGTCGCCGCCTAGACCTAGGAGAATGATGTATGTGAAGTGCAATAAACGAGAGTGCGTGATGCAAAGCAGCCAGAGGCATTAGGCACACATAAATGTAGGTTTGGGGGTTAACATGCGGTATCTGACTGACACACGTACTACTACTACTGTCTGACAGCAAGTCACTTCTTTCTTTTCACTAGCATCAAAACTCTGCTCTGTGCGCCTGTATACAAGGTTTAGTCCCAACAGTTATTGATTTTTTCAAACTTCTCTATTTTTCCTAGGCTTAGACTTATAGTGTGTTTCATTTATTCGAGAGCTTTCTAGTAAATTTTTTTGAGGGCTACAGTATGCGAAACAAGACGAATTACTTTAATTCGGCAGATCAGTTTAGCGAGGGCGAGCGGCTGGAATTCTTCCATGTTTAATGCCCTAACCTGCCCATATAAATTGAATTAAGGCATTTAATAAGTGATGGGACATGCTGCAGTAAGTGCGCTAAATAAAAAGTTATCGGCTGTGATCGAACCTGAGTTGCTTCGACGACAAGCAGACGTTTTTACCGCCGGAGTTCACGGCGTTCCTTAACATCTTAGTCTGTCGTGAGAAGTATAGCCTGCGACCCTGAGGTTGCAGCTCCGGAACTAGTAGTTCGAGAACTAGGTACGGGAGCTTTTTTCCTGTGTTATAGCATAGGCGGACATGTGTAGCAGCAGCAGGAGGCGGCTTAAAACGTGCGCCCTGGCTGCGAGAATGTGAGCCCTGAGGGGGGTTCCCTGTGTTATAACATAGGTGGGGGTGATAGGTGCGCCCTGAGTGCGCCCTGGGTATTTTGCCCAAAAATAGTTGTCCCTGGGGAAGAGATAGTTCAGGAACTTTTTAAAAATAGTTGTCGTTGTGGATGGATAGTTCCGGAACTTTCGAAAAAGGTTGTCCCTGGGGGCTTGAGACAGGCAAAAAAAGGGGTTGGTCTGAAAAGGGTTTATTAGCACCGCTAAGATTAATTAGCGCCGCTATAGCGCCACCGGGGCTCTTTACACTTTTAAGAAAAAGGCCTTAGGTTAAGAGGGGCCAAGGGGAGGGTTACTTATACAGTATAAGGTAGGCCTATGATAGGAATAGGATAAGAGGGGCTATGAAGAGGATGTGAAGTACTTTACACCACTTTACACTTTACACCACTTTACATTAGTTTACACTTTACACTACATTACATCACTTTACAACACTTTACACTTTACACTACTTTACACTACCTTACATGTTACACTACTTTGCACTCTACAAAATTTACACTACTTAACACTACTGCACACCGTACTTCACATTTTTCATTATTTTCAAGCATAGATTGAGAGGATCCGCGTCATTACCGGGGGTCACAAGCGCCACCAAAGCGCTCTTCACACTGTTTTTTGGAGGAAAAAACTTACTCCACTTGGGGCATTTTTGTAATCAGATCATAATGATGATTATTAGCAGCATGTAAATAAAACACCTTAATCTTCATTGATATTAATATTAGCCTTATGCATTAAATATAAAGCTAGCTGTTTCTGCAGAGTGTGCCGTGCCCTGTCAAGTCTTCGAATAGATTCCCATTTTGGGCTACTGTACAGCTTCGCTATTCCTGTTACAATAGCTCTGGCTAGTGATAAATTATCATTTGATGTAATTTTAATATAGGCTCCTCCATTTTTGCAAAACTCACTCACATCGAATTCCAGACCAGAACCTATTTGTGGTCTTCTATCAACAAGTACCACCTCAAATTTCATGTCCTCATTGAAGCAAAGCCCATTCTTGGATTGAGCCACATTTTCTATAATACTCAAAACCTTATCAGCATTGATATACTGGCGCTCAGTAAATGTAACTAAAATAGGCGTATAAAGGCTTGGCTGTCTGATTTCAATGCCTACCATTCTGTCTGGAGGGCAGCCATGTAACATCTTGTTAATAGCTTCCTCAAAAATTTGTTCAAAAATCTCAAAGAGATTAGGGCATTCATGAAGGTTCTTCAAATGCAACAAAAATGCTTTAGCGTTGTCTTAAACCTACGAACAGAAATGCTTGGGAGTTTATGTATTTCGAAGTTCTAATTTAGATTCATTTTTAAGTAAAACTCTATGTATGTATATCCAAATTTTATAGACAAAAAACTATAAATACTAATATTTTGTTATTTAAAAAAATAGAAATGGAGGAAATCCCGTTCATTCGTGGACACGGAAAGGAAGCCGTATGGGAGGTCAATAAAGCCGCCCATTGAGTTATGTGGTCGTGATATGGAGAGGCCCATGTACCCTTTGATGATTCAACTTTGTTATTTTTTGCCAAAAAGCATCGTGTGAACGGAAATTTTTCGAAACTAACGAGGGTCGATGGTACATTATTCAGATGCGTCAGCCTGCGAACGGTTTGTGACAAATCGTGATGTTCAAAATATAGGTCCGTTTTTCTGTAATATTGTCAATGATGAGTTTAAGGAGCAGAGAAGAGAAGAGCTCAAATGCAACGCGTTTCGGCAGTTTGCGTTAGACTTGAAAGATTGTATTCTGAAAAAGTAAATGAAACGGCTGTTCAGCTTATGGCAAAAAGTTCAATTCAAACGGGAAGAACCTATTCGAAAATATCTTTGATAATTGTATTTAGGTACAACGTAAACTATCTGATATAGCTCTCCCTTTATAAATATTAAACTAGTTTTCTTGTAAAAAAATGGACAAAACGTTGAAAAAATTGTATTACGATACTAAATCGGGGTACTCTGGTGTAAACCAGCTGCACCTCAGAGCCAAAAAAGTATTTCCAAAATCAAAAATAAAACAATGGTTAGAAAAGCAACCATCGTATACTTTGCACAAAGCTGCAGTAAGAAAATAATTGTGGAACAGGGTTTTAGTAAGCAGTATTGGTGAACAGTGGCAAGCCGATCTGGTTTATCTCCAATAGCTCAGCACAATGATGAGTACAAGTATCTATTGAACAGTATAGATATTTTCTCAAAATATGCATGGTCTATACCCTTAAAAAGCAAATATTCTAATGATTTATATCGGAAGATCGAGAATCGTATGAATTACAGACTGATGCAGGTAAAGAATTCGTTAACAAAGAGTTTCACAAATTTTTTAAAATCTGATACTGTCGAATTCTTTGTTACTAAAAGCGAAATGAAAGCATCGGTAGTGGAACGATTTAATCGCACGCTAAAAGAAAAAATGTGGCGGTACTTTACTAAAAAGAATACATATAGGTACATTGATCGTCTTAAACAATCTCACGTATAATTATAATCATTCTATGCATAGAACTATGCGTACATTTCTGGCAAACGTTACGCAAAAAAACGAGCAAGAAATTTTAGATGAAAGCGTGTCGCATTACAAAAAAAGATGCAGTATTTAAGTTTAATGTTGGCGATAAGGTACGTCTAAGCAAAGTTAAGCGCACTTTTGAAAAAGGATACTGGCCATATTGGACCGAAGAATTTTTAATCATTAAAGAGAGATACGCTAGAACCCTACCAGTGTATAGTTTAGAAGACCAAATGGGTGAAAAAGTAGAAGGTATCTTCTATGAACCAGAACTGCAAAAAAATTGGCGTTTCAACTGAAGATTTATTTATTCTCGAAAAAATTCTAAAAACTCGAAAACGACGGCAACAAAACTGGTCATTTTGTTCGATGGAGGGGTTACCCGGGAAAATTTGATTCTTGGGTGTCAGATTTAGTAAAACTATAAATAGTAATTTTCAATATCATTTTGAAACAGAAAAAATGGAGGCTGGTCAGTGTTTCTTCAAGCATATTTTATGTCGTTTATTGCAAAATGCCTACTTTTCTGACACGCTATTTTAATCTTTTCAAACTTTATTAGGAAACGCTTAAAAAAGGCAACATGTGCACCCTGTTCAGGTTATGCCAGTATTTAAGCCCCAAGGCTAAATTTTATTCTGCTAATCTTTATACAAAAAGCGTTGATGATCACATTATTTCATCAATGTCAAACATTATGATCTAAAAAGCGCAAATTTCTTGTAAAGTTTGGAAAATTTCTTGCAAACTTTGGAAAATTTTTGTAAAGTTTGAAAAATTTCTTGCAGAGTTTGGAATCAAATTTATATGCTTAAGGATAGCAAATTTATAGACTTTGGAAAATTTCTTGCAAGCTTTGGGAAATTTCTTGCTGAAATTGAAAATTTTTTGCAATAAATGAACTTTTAGTTCATTCAATTTGGCATTGCTGCAGGCTTTGGAAAATTTCCTGCTGAAATTGAAAAATTTTGCAATAAATGAGACTCTAGTTCATTCAATTTGGCATTGCTCATGCATTGATTCAACTACTGTATGTGCCATGTGCAATTCATGTTATCTTTTTGCACCAGTGAGAATCATTTTTCCGCTTGTAAACAGTAAAAACGCTACATTTGTGACTTTATATATTAAGCCAGGAAGAGTTCTACTTCATACCTGCATTTGCTTTTAACCAACTCATAGAATTTGCAAATATTTATGCGAAATCCTAAATCAGCAGAGCTTACAAACAGCTGAGGTTGTATTTTTAGGTAGCAGGCTTGTGCATTTATTAGCTCTATAAAATGTTTTATTGCATTTTCGCCACCTTTAACTTTTTTAGATCCTACGCATACAAGTTTACCTATCTTGAATATTAATTATGTAGCATGACGTGGTCGATATATGATACCTGGAAATTTCTGAGGGTTATATTGTGCAGTATTTGGTAATTTTGCATATACCTGATCTTGATCAAGTGTGTCTTTAAGTGCTGCAGTAAGCACTATGTTCTGAATAGTGACCATTTTCTATATATATACCCACCTGTTTCTTAATACATATTTATGAACCATGATTTTTTCATCATCCTTTTACTTGCCTAGTTTCTGGGCCAATTAAGTCTGGCAAGACAACTTTTGTCAGGCAATTATTAGAAAACAGCACAGTTGATTGATACAAAAATTAAAAAAGATTTGGTGGTGCTTATGCCGCAAATCAGCCGCTTTATAGGGAAATGCAAGACGTTTCATTTATAGGAGGGCTTCCTGATTTTAGTTATATAAAAAGTTTAGTTCAATGCCGCAACTTTTTGATATTAGATAATCCTAATGCAAAAGAGCAAGGGTAATGTTTACAATTCAGTGCTGCTTTCCACAAGATGACATCATTGGGATATTAGCATCATTCACATTGTTCAAAATGTGTTCTTTGAAAGGCCTCAGAACTTCACGCATAAACTCTGATGATATAGTCTTACTAACAAAGAAAAATGCTCCAATGGAACAAAAAAGATGAATATACACTTGGAATTGTGGATTATTAAGGATGTAAAAGGAGGGGACACTAGGAAGAACCTAACAAAGTCGCAAAATCTGCTAAAAATCACACGTTCTCTGGGCAACGCAAAAAATCGAAGTATATTCTGCGGCCTCTAAAAGTGTCTTTTTTGAATAATTTTCAAAATTTCAGATAATAAACGAAATCTATAATGTTTCCTTTTTAAATTGCTGGCAAGTAGCAACACTGACTAGCTTCGTATCCTGATTTATAAAGAAACTTAGTGGTATTGTATTTGAAGTTGCTTTATTTTGCTATGAGTATCATTGCAAGCAGAAGCAGGGGCCGATTGATTAGTGCACACAATCGTTACGGGCATGCTAGTGTACCTACATTTAGTCTGTTTCAAGTCCAACTCACGCGTTTCCAACTGTTTTGAACCAACAATTCTTGCAATTGTTTTGGATGCATCGATGTTTGCTATTTCATTCAATTGGCTTAGAAAGACTGTTACTCAATATCATTTCCCATAGCTGCTGCATGACTAACGTGCTGCTTTTTCAATCATTTTTATGGTTAAATATTTATTCTAATGTGTTGACCGCAGAATATACTTCGATTTTTGCGTTGCTTAGAAAGTGTGATTTTTAGCAGATTTTGCGACTTTAGGTAGATTAGCTGAATCCTAGTCCCCTCCTTTTGCATACTTGGCAATCCACAATTCCAAGTATATTCATCTTTTTGTTCCATTTGCTCGAGCATTTTTCTTTGCTAGTACCCTACTTTTAATTAGCATGATTTCAGTGCATCAGTCAGCAAACAACATTACAGTAACATACCACAATAATGACAGGCAGTCCAAGAAGGCGGAAAACAATATTGTTCTTAACATAAATTAATTGCCTCTAAATTTAAAAATTAATTGTTTTAAAAAAAGTCTCCCTTGCGGATTTTATAACCGTCTACCTCTTGGAAATCAATCAGACTGCATAGAATTTAAAACTGAGTTAGGATATGCTCTTGATTGTCGGAAGCATACAAGGATTTTACTATTTTTTATTAGCTCTAGTAAATATATGTTACATTCTAAATAGTCCTGTGGGTTATAGAGTGGTCGTTCCACATTTAAATTAACTTGGAAACGACGAGTATAACCATGTCGTGGGCAGCACAGTAAATTCTTGGGGAGGGGGTGCAAGATTTTTTTGAAAGGTCGAAAAATAACCTTAAAAATGGTGGTATGGCGATAAAAACACCATTTTTCGACGTTTTCTGCATCAAGCACTATCCATTGGCATCAAAAAATTGCGAAAAAGACAAAAAAAATTTCAAAAATTGAATTCTGGGGGGGGGGTATTTTGATTTCTGGGGGGGGGGGCATTTTGGTTTCTGGGGGGTGCATACCCCCCCCCCCCACAAGCCCCCCCCCACGCCCAGGTGTGCATATAACGTACCTACGGGACTTACTTAAGTACCTGGCTACACTTAGCGCTAGTCAGGTTGCTAGGGCGAAATGCCGGACTCAACCACACGACCCTCAATAACTACGGTCTCAAACTCCTCGGACCTAAATTCGTCCGTACCTACGGAGCTATTGGCAGCTATGCCCTAAAAGCCTGACGCAGTAGTAATTAAGTAACCCCGGAATTTTGCCCTAGGTCAGTTGACCTATTTTGGACCAAAATAATAATTAACGCAAAAAGCTTTGTTAACTTGCTTTCGCCAGAGAATACCTATGGCGCAAAACTATTTCTTTTCTGGTTCCTACGAGCACAATGAACAATGAAAACAACAAAAAAGAGCTCTCAACCAGCCAGTCATCTTAGATAAAAATTATGACATAATTTTTTTGATTTTTAAATTTAAATTTGGGTGTTTGAATTTGCGATAAAGAAAATAATCAAAAGACAGTCACTTGGATTATTTAAGCCGAGTAATAAAATAAGGCCGTCCACCAATTCCGAACTAAATGCGATTGATCACTATGAAATAGTTTTGAAAAATGAGCTTGCTAAGCGAGAGTTGTAAATCAAGAGAAACTTAAAGTTTAAACCTACCATCAAACTATGAAGAGAATTGTAAAAGATTTTAAACTTTAAGAAAATTGAAAAGGTGGGATGTTGGGAAATTAAAAAACAAAGTTTTTCCGAAAAAATTCGCAAATTTCATGCAAATATCAAGTGTAAGGAACACTAACGCTCAGATTTGGTAGTAAAACAAATTTGTAGTATAAACTACATATTAACAACAAATGAATTGTGCAAACTTTACAAAACTACTAAGTGTAGAGAATACTAACAGTCAGATTCCCAATTATGATTTAACGTAGAAAAAAACTAGAATCGTACTTATTTTATCCTATTCGACCTCGCCCGACTTCTGAACAGAGAAAGTGGCGAACAAAAAATGTACAAACACGTATTCCCCACTGTCCACCACATTTTAAACTTTAAAAATCTGAACCTAACGCCCATTAAATGTAAATAAATTAGGTTCGGGCCAGTTTGTTGCCCTTTGATTGTAGAAGGTTTGTATGTGCCAAACATGTTCCGCAAAATATTTGATATGATTTATCAATCAAAATACGAAAAAACCTGTTTTTTTCGCCCACTTTACACCTCAGATTTCGAACTTTACACCCCATAAACAACTCAATATAACGTTTTTTTGAACGCGGCTCGCTTCGACGTGTAGCCATTAGAAGTTACTTTATTTCTATTTTATTTAATTAACCCCAACTTTTAGCAGAGAAATCTTGGACAAAATCTGTTTTTTTATCATCCACTAGAGATTAAAGTTTAAAACCCTGGTACTATCTGCGTATTGATTGTAGAAAACTTTGCTGGTAAGCACAAGATAGCCCTTGATCCGAAGTACATTTCTGTCAGAAAAAATTTCCTAAAACTGTAACTGGAGTTGTTGGCAGACATAAACATGTCGAAAAGTCGGCCAAAATGTAGTCTTTTCGCCCCCAGATTTTCGCACTCTATACACTCCCATTCGAGAACTGAGCCGAAATTCAAAAACAAAAAAGTGTTATCTGCAGAACCTAAATAGATATATGAGTCAAATGAAGTACATGGTTTTGCCAAAAAGAATTAAAAAAATGAAAAAAGTCAGCATTCAGAAGATTCGAACCCATCATTCTCTGTTTAATACCGCATCCGAGAACGGAGTTGTCAACCACGGCGCCAACTCGACATATCAGCAGATTTCAGCTTGATTATCCTATTTTGAAAGATATTCATCATTCTACTGAAGTTTAAGAATAGTGCATTTATGATGATAAAAATAATTATTTATTAAAGACGGGTCAAAAACCTCTGAAATACGAAAAATCTGATCAAAAATATGCAATACGGAGTTATCTATCGGCATTAGAAAATAGATGTAGGTATAATTCAAAGTTCACCTCTTTATAGCTCAACAAACACTGGCTGTAGAAAAGTTTAAAGGTCAGATTCGTTATTCTGACCTTACGGAGAACATTTTTAAAAAAATTCATCATCCACGACGCTCTGGGCGCAAAAATGCTTCTCGGTGTAAACTTTACACTTGTGCATAATACCGCAATATTGGGTGTATAAAACAAAAGAAAGTGGGATCTGTAACGCTAAGATCAGGGCACCTTTTATGCATAATTAGCATGTTCCGCCTACTTAGCGGAGTAGTTGAAGAGATATCGTTTTTTGTCTCGAACCCTTTACACTAAAACGATCACAGATCAAGAAATATTGCGTTATAAGAAAGAAAAAAAATCGATTTGAGATTTTGTAACCCTCTACATTATAGAACCGATTGGACTGCACAGAAACCAAAATTGAGTTAGATAAGCTGAAAGACACGCAAAGAGTAAAAAACACGTATACTTTACACTTTTGTGCAACAACCATTGAGTGTGAAGTAATTTTAAGGTCAGGTTCGTAATCTACAGCTGGGGGGCAACATTTTTAAAAAAACATTGGCCCTCCGCAAATTATTTGATTTTTGCTTTACACTTTACACGCTCATTGCTAACTCAGTATTGAGTGTAAACAAAAGAAAAAACACGGGCATCGAATTTTTTAACTATCCATCGATTAAAAAAACCGCACCTCCCAGGTGTGCGCCGTTGTTGCTGTGAGGGGGGATACAAATTTCGCACTCGCTGTGATAAACATATAAGAAAAAGGATGGCCAAGTATATTAAAGGTAGCGCTATCGCGCTACCTATGATAATAAGTTTAACATATGTATTCATTAACTGCAGTCTTTTCCATTCCAAATGGTGTATTTCCGATTTACGGCTTATTAATGTAATTGATTACAATAAAGCTGCATATCTTTGTCGACTTCTGTGCACAGTAGTGTGATTGCTAGTTCATTTTAAACCACTTTTGCAGGCAATTTACATCAATTAAACGATTGCTCTCCATGGGCAAGATTTTGTGAAACATATTATATACACGGCTAAGAAGGATTTAACTTTAATGCAACCAACCCATTTAAGACAAAATTACATCTCTTCAATGATCTAAGGACACTTGAACATAATTTTTAAATCACTTTAGATTACTTTTGAGGGTAAACAAACTCACTTAATTGATGTCTCACATATGAGTCCTTGAAAATTTCTTGACTTCAGTTACAAAGTCTCTGCAAGTCTATAGAATTAAGGTTAACACGTAATGTAAACTTTACACAAACACATAGCGTAAACAATATTTTAGTCGAATTCGTAATTTTGATATTGCTCCGATATTACTTTCAACATTTATGGAAAAATGAGTCTCCATAATGTTTTAAAGACAAATAAACATTAGGTTTAAACCACTTTGCAATACTGCTGAGTGTAAGCAAGCGCGGCTAACTGACGTATATATTTCATTCCCTGTAAATTTTTAGATCTCAGGAAAAAATTTCGGTTTTCGCAATGCTCTAGAACAAAGGCTAACATGCAGTGTAAAAAATTACTCGGATATTATGATCAACATTCATGAAAAAATTATGTCTCTACAATGGTCTAAGGACAAATAAACAATGAGTGTAAACTACTTTACATCACTGTTGGATGTAAACAAACGCGCCTACGTGACGTCTCACATTTGATTCCTTTGAAAATTTTTAGACTCCAGGAGAAAATTAGGTTTCTGGAATGCTCAAAAACGAAGATAAATACATATGTAGTGTAAACTTCATGTAAACACCTAGTGTAAAGAAAATTTTGGTCAGATTCGTAATTTTGATATTGTTCCGATATAACGATTAATATTTATGAAAAAAATTAAGTCTCCATAATGTTCTATGGGCAAACTAACAATTGGTGTAAACCACTTTACAACACTGTGGAGTGTAAACATATGCGCCAGACTGGCATACTCAAATTTGGTTCCTGGTCCATTTCTAGACTTGATTATCGTGTCCCTGACTCATAACCGGAGAAGCAGGCAGAAAAAACAAGACAGAAACGCATTTTAAACTCCAAAATTTTGACTTTACACTCGCTAAATATTAACGTATAGACAATTTGCTTTGACATGCACCCGATATAAAGCACTTTATTTTTATTCTATTAGACTTATCCCGACTTCTGGACGGAGAAAGTGGCGAACAAAAAACGCAACAAAAACGTATTTTCCATCATTTAGAACACTGTAAACTTTAAAATTCCGTACCGAACTCCCCATTGAGTTTAAAGAAATTCGGTTTGGTACAATTTGTAGCTTTTAAATCGTAGTACATTCCTGTGTGCCAAAAATTCTCTTGCAAAAATTATTTGGTATGATTTATTAATCAAAATCCGGAAAAAAACGTGTTTTTTCGCCCATTTTTACCTCTGATTTCGAACTTTACACCCCCACAAATAACTCAATATTGCGTTTTTTTAAATACGGTTTGCTGCAATGTGTAGCCCCTGAGAGGCACTTTATTGCTGCTGTATTCAATTCACCCTGACTCATAAGCGGGAAAATTTGGCAGAGAAATCTTAGTTAAAATCCGTTTTTTTACACCATCCACTAGAGTGTAAACTTTAAACCCCAGGATCTAACTCACCATAGAGCATAGAAGACTTTGCTTATATGCAGAATGTAGCCCTTGATCCGCTCTACATTTCTGTCAGAAAACATTTTAAAAAACTCATAAGCGGAGTTAGTATCTGACATAAGCAGGTTGAAAACTCGACCAAAAAGTGCTTTTTCACCCCCAGATTTTCGCACTCTTTACACTGCCATTCAATAACTAATGCGAATTTCAAAAAACAAAAAAGTGCCATCTGTAGAATTCATCCCTCTATTATCCTATTCTGTTCAATTCTTCGAGTCATCAATACTCAGTTGTCCACATGCCGCAGTAAAAAAGTCCCAAAATTTGTCCTATGTTATAACGTTATACAAAAACTTTACACCTTCTTTACACAGTCAGTTTTGAGTTTCAAGAAAAACAAAAAACGGGCAGCGAATTTTTTTATTATCTTTCTTTTAAAAAAAATTGCACCTTCCAGAAGTGTCCCGTTATAGCTGTAGGGGGTGCACAGGTGTTAGGGGTACCCAAGTATATTATAGGTACGCGCTAACGCGCTACCTAAGATTTAAAAACCCTGCGGATCAATTACAGTAAAAAAAATTTGTCTCGGCAACTTTATGCAACAAATTCCATAATTTTCTAGAAGCTTATTCTGATGCTACCTCTCAGACACATGGCTATCTCTTGATAGATCTCACCCAAAATGCTAGAGATGAATTAAGACTTAAAACAAACATATTTAGCAAACATCCGACTGTTTATGTAAAAAAATTTATAAGTACTAATAATGATGGTGTAACCAATAAAAATGGATAAAGAACAATTAAAACGCATTATTGTGTGTTTACACCTTCTTAGTCGAGCAAGAAAACCTCAAAGGGAGTCGATGTTATAAACACTGCCAGTAAAGATCAAATACTTTGTCTCTATGACTGTGCAAGCAATTTTTTAAATGGTATTATTCC